>JASAND010025093.1:0-20509 GCA_030248195.1 Trissonchulus latispiculum
GAGAGAGAGATTGCTAAGTTCGTAATGAGTGTGTGATTTTGAAGTTAACAGTGAAAGTCAAACCAAACTGAATTTATTTCAAAGACAACATAATTTGATACAAGTAAATTACAAAAAGGACCGTGTACAATATAATTTCCCCATCCCCCCATAACCAACCTCTAACATTGGCGGCCTCCTCCGTACAATTTCTTCCAATTTGAATGCCTCTTGGAGTCAATGGAAAGTGACCGAAAATGTTGAAAATTCCCTCCTTTTGGAGTGTTAAGATTACACAACAAAAACGTAATCTTGTTAAAAGACATTTTTACTTATAACTTTCTTAATTTTGGGAGTTAAAAAGTCGGGTTTGGATTTTTGGAATCAGTGTCAAATCAGTGTCATAAGCCCAAGTCATGTTTCGGACCAAAATTGTCAAAATTAGCTAATTATCACCTAATTTATAATAATTATCACTAATTAACCCTATCTAACTTCGTACTTAGCTATTTAGTGCCTAGAATCGAACCATCTTCCAATATTTGTCATTTTAGTGTAAATTTCCACTTTATAGGTAATTTTACGACCGATTTTCAGCTTAGTAGATGTGTAAATTCCTTATTACAGGTTAGTGACTTCCTGCTAACTCATGTTCAGTCAATGAAAAATGTACAAAGTGGTGAAAAGAGGCCATTCTTGACTCAGGTTATGAGTGACAACTCATTAATACGCTTAAGATTAGTCAAAATGTCACTATTTTTCTTCGTGGGGAGTAACAACTCACTGATTTTCTTTAAGATTTATCAAGATACTGGCGTTTAAGGAAGAGTGGAGTGACAACTCCGGTTATTAGGGAATAGGTGACCGAATTAACCCTTCCTTTACAACTTCTAAATTAATATTGTTAGTAAATTAAACGATATTTAAACTTAATTACACCTAGAATCATCAACGAGACTAAGACTTCTAACCTAATTGAGTGCAATTCCTGGACCCTTTTTAAGAATTTCCCTTAATGTTGAGTACTAGCAACTCTGGCTTGACAAACATAAAACCATTTATACAATTAATGCTTGGACATTACTAAATAACTACATTCCATATGGATGATCTGATCATTGGTCGTTTTTCACAAATCCATGACATAGGAGTTCTTCTCCACAGATTAACTACTTGAGACTACTTTTGTGACCTTTTTCTGGTTTATTTTTGCGTCACGTTTTGCTAATTCTATTACAAATTGCCGACGGCTATTTTTTGTTAGCTTTACGCCATTCTGTTCGAGAGAAATAAGCGTCTAAACTTGAAAATCTTGACGAAAATCAGAAAATATTTACATTTTTCTCAAAATCCTGCGCTTCTTTAATCGTTAATCAAATTCAGAAAAAAGGACCGCGGGAAGACGTTTCTTTTGAAGCTGCAACTGGTTGCTTCTCTTTAGCGTTCCCACACTTCGAGAAATCTATGTTCAAAAATTGTTTTTTGTTATCACATGTCCAAGTCGAATAGTTGAAATGGGGCAGCTGCGTAGTTGTAATAAGCACATTCTAACCTTTAAAATGATATAAAAATTATCGCTGAACTCCAAGAATTGAGTAAATTATACTATTTCAAAATTTGCTGCAAATACCCGAACCAGCACTTTAAAGTTGTGGATTATGATTAAAGCACAAATCCCACGTTTTAGTTATCCTCTTTTCATTTCATCTGGCTCCGATGTTAAAGCTGTGTCAAGAGAAGTGGATCAATTGGCAACCCAAGGTTCTAGGACCCTGCAATTGGTCCTGCATCTGGAAATTCTTTGCCTGTGTGATTTCCTGTACTGGTGACTACCGTCCCGTGATTGTTCCACCAGTCATTGGCTACCATCAACAAAATGAGGTAAAAAACACTGTTTTTCCGTCTTGAAGGGAAAACTTTAATGATTTGTAAGCATCAATTTACAGTTGTAAGCAAAAGTTATAGCTACAGTCTTTGCTATATTAGTGGAGAAATCATAACGACCCACTGGTCGCGAACGGGCTAACCTTGATTTCAAAATTCCTATACATTAGGGATTATGATCCAGTGTTCTTCTATGTTAGCAGCCAGAGGTCACTCATGGGAAAAGAACCACGGCCGGAGCCGAACATATCAATGTTTACAGCGTTAGAAAAATGTACAATCACAGTGAAGTGAGAGAAGGCATAAGCATGCTTTAACACGAGGTCCAATTCTGGGGGCAGTCTACCCCGACTCTTGCGAAGGGTGTCTGTCTCCCCCTGACAAATTTCCAATTTTTAAGAGGGTCTACCCAAAAATTGCAATTTTTTTACATTTGGGGCCGAAAAATGGTAAAAAAATAAAAATTTTTAGCGATTTTTAAGAATTTTTTGAAAAGACAGTAGAAATGTGCTAAAAATGAGCAATTTTGGTAAAAATCCCTGAGGGGTCCACCTTTCTTTTCCCTTCTGGACGAGAGGGTCTATCCGTTTTTGTCGATCTGCGGGGAAGTAAGCATAAGCATTCCGTGTTTTCATTAACTTGTCGTCATTATCTTGCGGAATATGAATCCAAACCAACACTGTTATAGCAAGTTTATGAAGCGAAAGTTGAATCGAAGATGCCCATGAAGGATCACGATTTGGGGGCCGCGGTGGTAACAGAAGCTTGAAGATGAAAATCTAATTTTATTTTCAATATTATAAAATTTTTATTCAAGATACCAAGTATTAGTTACTTGAATAATGGTTGTTTCTAGAAAGTCGGAATTATTTATTAACAGAAACGAATAATGCATGAATGTAAATGTTAGCAATATTTATACATAACAGAAGACAAACTGTTTCAAAATCCTGGATCATTTGTATTACAGAGCTTATTTTTCAAATTGCATGCTTGTCGAGGTATATATAAACGAACAAAAATGTGTCACTAATTCCGACTTTAATGATAATAATAATAATAATAATAATAATAACAATGATAATAATAATAATAATAATAATAATAATAATAATAAAAATAATAATAATAATAATAAAGCTAATGCTTTCAGTTATTACTTATAATACTTTATATTTAGAGCTATTGACACAGCAGAAATAATATATGTATATATAAAATCAAGTATATTTGTGTAACGCAATTAGTTGTCATCATTACAGTAAACAGTAGATACTGTGTGGGTTAGAACTTGGAAATAGCGGGTCGAAGGTGAGTAACAAATGGATCAGTGAAGAATTTAGTTATTATCATAAAATTTAAAAATTTTCCGGTTTCGCCGAATGTTGCCGTTAGCTGTTTTTGTTTTGCCATAATATTTAACAAACCAATGCCTTTGCTTCCACAAAGTTTAGGTATTGCTACATTTAGGAAAATTAAGTTTTTGTTTACTGAGTGCTGACATGACTTCTGTAAACATGTATGACAGTGTGATATTGTGAATCCAGGGATTTCGCGTAATCCCGGAAAATTTTAATTTTCAGAATCCGTCTAGTAGTTTTTGAGAAATCAATGTTCATAACAAAATAATAGCAGTTTTGCCAAAATATTTTTGGCCAAATCTCTAGCATAAAGCAACAGCAGCAGCTAATAGGCATTGATAAAATGTGCAATTAGACTGCGTATCGATTATAAATGGATAGTATAAATGGACCAAAATTATCTGTAAGATTTAGCAGCAATTTTGAAGAAAACTGAATTTCTCGAAAATGGCGATTTTTCAACGCCAAAAATCGTTTTTTACTTATACTGACATAGCCACCGGTGATAGCTCAAAGGTTGTAAAAGCAAAAATGTTCATTTCGGTGCCCTATTTCCAGCCATAGCAACCAATCCGGTGTCTCGACTTTCTACTAAAGTGTAATGGCTAAACCAAACTTTTCTTGTCTTTTTACCTAAACTGGTCCCAGAATGTTAAAGAGCACCAAAATAGGTTATTTCGTAAGTTTTAGCCATTTGCGTAAAGGATTAAAGCCGTGAGAGTGGAAAATACCCGAAAGAAACCAGCACCTTAAGACTTAAAAGTTTAGCTTTTCACATCTTAAGCTGATACTTGTATTATGTTTACTATGGTCATATCATAATTAAAACTCTAAATTTCCGAAAAACCGCGGCAGTATCAGTTGAAGAGATATCAGTTAAGAATAGGTTACCTGTAAGAACTTACAGCAAAAGATCATCGGATATGTTAACGCGTTTTATTTTTTCTTCACTAAAACGAATTTGTTTGGCACACCAACAACTTAGGATAGTCGATTTAATGAAATGAAGCAATACCATCACTGGTACTGGAGTGTATGTTATAGCAGATTAGTGGAACGAACATTGATGCGAAGATGCCCATGATCATGAAAGATCGCGATTTTGCGGTGACAACAGTGGATGAAGCTTGAATGCAATATTGACGACAATAAGGTCTGAATTTAGTACTTATTCTAGAGACATTTAAACCTATACAATCAGAAAATCCAGTATCGTGTCAGATAAAGGACTGAACCAGTTAACAGAATTCAGTAATCACACGACACCAGGGCTATGAACAACACTATTGTTGAAATTTGAGCTGTTAGCTAAGTGGTTCTGTAACTTTTCTCTGCCTTTCTAACTATTCTGAGACAAACAGCTTTGAGTTAGCTTTCAAATATTTTTGAAAAAACTGAAAGCATTTGGAGCATAGTTTTGGCGAAAACTGCCTGCCATCGAATCATGCACACACCAAAGCATCAGCGGTTCTCCAGCCTTTCCATACAATCAAGCAAATATGACCGTTTGTAGCAGTTAAACATTGGAGTAAACGCAAACAGTGTGTATCTAGAATCGTCAGAAAGTCAATATTTTAAATATCCGGAAGTGAAGTGATGCGTGAAGTAATTCTACGAGCGGGGACTACTTTTTGTGACCCCCCACCAAACGGGGACCCATTTCCGAATAGAATAAAAACTATCGTAATCCTTTGCTAGACCCCCCATGCGGTGGGGGGTTTTTACAATCTGGTTGCCATGCGCTGTCGACTTGGTCGCCCCCCCCCAAACGGGGGAACATTAGCGTATTGTGGTCGGAGCACCGTTACGTAATGCCAAGAAGACAAGAAGAGAAGCCCTTTAGTGGCTTACTATTCTTCTTAGAAATAGTGCAATTATGCACTCTTGCATATACTTTGCTAGTTTTACTAGTAATACTCAAAAGTTAAGTTTAATCTGCAACAAACGGTCAAAGATTGTAAACACAATTTTTGATCGTGATTTTGAAACTGGAGAACTACAGACATAACAAACCTTTTGTGTCTGTGCGTTTGATTTATTCATCGATACCTACGTTCAGCACAGGCAAACAAATAAAATACATTATTAATTTCTGCTTGAAATACAGTTTTTCGTTTAAGACATAGATTTTCTATGTATTTTATATCGTTTTAATTGCCATTTAAATTACTTGTACACATAATTATTGTAGCAACATATGGCAATAAACCTGTTGAGTCATTTTGTTCACTGAATGATTAGGAAGAATACATGAAGATTCATTTTGGTTTATCGGTTTTACTTGAACATAGTGATAAGTGAGCAGTAACATGGACCAGTTTGCTTTGAATATTGCATTTAGCAATGGTGGTACATATATGTAAATTCATGTTACTGTTTTAACGCTTCCAGCGTTATTTACTAACATGTGACATCATTTGTTGGTTAGTGCGACTTTAGGCCAACTAAAGACCGGCTCACACGGTCAAATTTTCGTTAAAAAATTTGATCAAATCTGATCAAACTGTAAATTTGACGGAATTTGATGGTTTGTACGGTGATCAAATTGCTTCAAACATTTGAGCATATTCGCATCAAACCATCAATCTTTTGCTCCGCGCGCAATACTTGTCAAATTATTTGACCAAAGAACCAGTTGTGTTTAGACACGCATTCACGTGACTCTGTGCTCCAGTTTAATTCCGCTGCGTACTTTATATTTTTGGTTAAAACGTCGTGCACAAAGAAGTCATGCTGTTTTCACTTAAACATGACGTTTATCGTACTCAACTTTATCAGGGATAATATGACAAACGGAATGTGAAACATCGCCTTGACCACGACAAAGCTAAACAATCATCATATACTGCTTATGATATTATTTAAAGCCGGTAGCCAAGTGAGTTAGAACCAACGGTAGCCCTCCTTCGCTCAATCCAGGGCTTTAGCGCGAAGTCGTTCATCTAAAAATGCTAGTACCACCATAAACGCAGCTAATTTTCGCCTACGAGACTTTATTTACGTAATAAAAGTTTGAAAACTCAAAATTTCGCGCCCAATTTGGTCGAAATTTGATCAAATATTTGATGCGTCATTTTCTCGTGTAAACATGCATTTTGATCAAATTTTTATTGGGTAATATTGTTATCTTAGTCAGTTCTTTGGACTGTAGTTCTTAGCTTCGGTAAACCGGGTTCACTTTATTTAAAAACAAATATAGGTTCTCAACAAATATATACAACAAACAGTAGACTGTTTTCAGTAATAGAAGATGAAACACACCTTACCCATAGACTTTTGAGATTAAAATTGAAATTGAATTTATCTTCTGTGACACCTGCTTGCCAGTGCCATGATTATGTAAAATAAAAATTGAATAATCGATGCTGCTTTCAAGCCCAGCCAGAGATTAGCCTGTCCACCCAACTTGGCAATCAAGCCGTCGATGGTGTGCACGAACATTTCTTCAGAGTGTTTCACGGCAAACGTTTTGTAGAAAACTGTCAGTACTGTGTCTTCCATAGGTGGCATGGAGTGAAGCTTCCTAAAACGAATCCGAAATAAGAATTTTAAATTGGAAACATGATGAAATTAATCAATCAGAATAATAATTGTTACCAACGCGCAATATTGTCAACTCCGAGCGTCCTGTAGGATATCATCAATGCAGACTAGAGGTAGAGGAGAGAGAGAGCGCAACCGTGGGGAATCCTTGATTTAACAGTTTTGACCTGCTGAAGTTTTGGCTGAAGCAAACGCGGCCTCTTCTACTGGAGAGAGGGGCCAGTCTTTGATCCATCGTACTTTTAGAGAGAGGCATTCTCCTCCACCAGTTTCTCAAGAATGCGTTCACGAATACCGGTATCAAAAGCTCTTATAAAAATCTATTATTACCAGAACTGTTGGCTTAGCAAGTGGCCGTTTCTGAAATTCATCAAGTGTGGTGGGGGGTGACTCTGTAGACCAGAGTTGCCTAAAGCTGGCTTTATTTAGAGGGAAGTTGGATATGTTATGTTCCAACCAAAAGTTCAGTCTCGCTTCACCACAGCTTTCATAAGCCTGCCGATACAGCGCGTTGCGCCAGTAGGTCTGCAGGGCACGGTATTGTTAGCCGGCTATCTGCAGTTCTCTACTATTGGGAATTTCTCCTGAAATCTATGATTTGTTGATAAGCTTCAGCAGAAGTTGTTTCGCAGATATACATCTTAACATCTCATTAGTATGATCCCTGATTTAACCTTGTTCACAACGACAACAACAACAACAACAACGACAACAACCTTTACAGGTCAACAACAGACATGTGCAGGAGGGGAAATTTTGGGGGGGTGAAAGGCGGCCGAAGGCCGCCGAAAAACCGGATTTTCCGGTTTTTTACCGGAAAAATCCGGATACTGGGAGGGGGGGCATGAGGGACCCCTCTGGGGGGGGGGGTGAGCTCAGGTCTGCGGGGTGAGAACCCCCCCCCCCCCCAGCCCACGTATGGTCAACAACCGTAATATTGCCGCAAGACCATTGATTGTTTACTAGGTTCAGCAATTAGGTGTGTCACAGTATGGCAGACTGCGGCAATGAGTAAAACTAAAACCAATGCTGCATCTCTACATGATTATAAGAATTCAATGTGTCCACGAAAAGGTCAATCAAAAGTCTTAACATTTAAAATGTATAAGCTTTCGAACCTGCACCTTACCTATTAATGCTCACATCCAAGTCATGGCTAACGTAATTACAGGGTAGCTTGCATTTGCTGCAGTTAAGCGTATGAAATGACTGGTCGATGCAAAGGGTCATGTTGCCCGGTTCACATATATCTGGTTTTGCCACAGAAAAAGAGTGTCCAACTGCCTGGCAACCGCATATGTTCAGCTGATGCTGCGCCTCACAGTCATGTATACAACGTTCCATTGTATTGGGAATTGCAACCTTTAATAATTACAAATGATTGAATGCTCGTAAGTCGATTTGTGTCCCATGCCCTTATGCTGAACGACTGCAACTGTCCTTACTGAAACTAATACGACTTACAGCAACAAATTAAACAGAAAAGCTTATAACTGAAAGCACAGTCAATCGAAAGCTGGCCTTGGCATGTACTTGTCTCTATTGCCAACACTTTTTTATTCCTTTCTTAATTCTTTGAACCAAATACCTCAACTCCACCAAAATTATAGCTTTGCGTGAACATGGTTTCGCAGGGACTGCTCGCAGAATTTATAAGGGCAGTCTGCTTCACGGCAATCGCCATGCTGACTAGACCGGACAATGGTAAACTGATTGGATGAAAGTTAGTCAATCCCCAGTTTCCTTTCAGTGACTGTCCAATGAATACTGACCATCCCAAGTCCGCGTCTGGCAATACCCTTTTGATGGATGAAGTACTTGTGTGATTAAGATATATGTCCAAACTGCCTCTTTTCCCAGGGAGCGTCTGAACAGACGGATTCAAAACAAATGTGGCCGTACATAACCCCAGTTGTGACATTAAACCAAAACCACTGATACATGCTGCTGGTGTGTCTAAAATTAAAAAATATATAGTTAAAGAGATTCGTTTCAAAATCGATTTAAGCTTCGCAGATATTACTCATTATTTTATTATTTCTGTATTCATTTTGAATTTTGATAGTCCCATTATTTTTAACACTAGAATTAGCCAGTCAACTGTGACTGGCTTATTTTTTAAATAATCTTTGTGTCCAAAATTTATATTGCTAGACGTGAACGTGAAAGGGGATATATTACAATTTAACTGAATGTTTTCTCTGCACAGGTGCAATTATAAATGTGAAAGGCGGGGGGCGCATATATATATATATATATATATATATATATATATATATATATATACATATTTATATATAGCGACTAGGGACTGTTGACTGGTTTGCTGGCTATATCTTTAACATTAGGGTTAGCCAGTCTTAGCCAGTCAACGTTGATAGTCCCATTAGTTTTAACACTAGAATTAGCCAGTCAACTGCGACTGGCTAATTCTTAAATAATCTTTGTATACAAAATTTATTTTGCTAGACGTCCTATAATGTAAAATGAGATGTGTTATGCAAATTAACTGACTGGCTATTGATAAACGTACTATAATGTAATAGGAAATATATTGTGCACAGTAACTGACTGGCTGGTGCGATACGCACTAAAAGATGTCCGATGTTTTACTGACAAGTATATTTTCAAGAGGCTTCGGATGCATAATTCGTTACCTCCATTAAATAGCTGGGGTCAATTTTCAATTATTGTGAAATCGGTCTTCGTTGTAAAAATAGCTAAAACGCACTCTTAAAAAGACTCCTGTAGAAACTACAGGAATTCTTGTAGTTATCTACAAAAGTGCTCCTGTGCGGTCAGTCACTAGCTGAGCTTCCTGTATTTTCACAAAAGTAACTTTTGTTTTTTACCGGCCCCTCGAATAGTAAAAATTACAGGAATTTCTGTAGAGCATACTAAGGAAACCTGTAGTTTTTATTACAGGTGTTTCTTGTAGAAAATACTAATGAAATCTGTAGTTTTGTTCGCATTTTTTGACACTCCAAAATAACATACCAAACCTGTAGTTTTTGCGAGACAAAACCTGTAAATTTTACTGGAGCGACCTGTTAATAGAAAAGGGAGGGGGCAGGTGCGGGGGGCGGCAACTTCCAACATTTTCGGCTGGGAGCGGCCGTTACAAAAAATCACCGTCGGGGTGTTGAAAGACTGAAATTTTGAAAATATTCAAAAAATTTCAGTCTTCTAAAATTATGACCACAGTCGCCCTTATATACCCAGTTTGCGTTACAGCGTATCGAGTACTTTCCTGTAGAGTAAACCTGTTATCCAGTGGAAACTATAGGTTTCATTTGTATTGAATACTTGTCTAACTTGTAATCCATTCTACCAAAGTATATTCGGTATATACTACCAAGGATGGCCTGTAGAAATTACAAGAAATTAACCTGTATTTTCTACAAAATCTTTTGGATTTATCATCTACAAAAGTGATTCCTGTAGTTTTTACTGGAACATTTCTAAGACTGCGCATGCCCAAGTTTACTTTGCTTCCGCTTTCCAACTATGGCAAGCTACTACTTCAGCTAGTAATCGAAACTACTGTAAAAATTGTCCCGGGGTATTTTGTGCAGAACACATCAGCTCAGTGGCAACCGTCTAGGGTCATACTAAATTGTCCACAGTTGTTGGAAATATTTGGTCGGCTTATACAGGTTTTTACCGAATTTCATGATAACAGCCTGCGGGATAGCAATTGGAAAATGATCATGCATCGGATAATTAGACTCTGTAAGACGTTCAAATCGACACCTTTAACATAATTTTACGGTAGCTTATTTTATGCGTAGCATTACGGGTTAGAATGTTAAAAGAAATCATTTCTGAAAGTTTCATCAAATGTCATCTGGTTTGAGCCGTCTGCCAACGAAATGTCCAAAAGGAGTCTCCACCTTAACCTTTTGTCAGAACCCTGAAAGAAATGTCAGTTGTGGACGTGAGTTTAGTTCCGAAGAAGGTGAACATCCCAATCGCCACTCGCCCACGCATACATACATGGTATGTGGAAAACGACAAAAAACAGGCTGATTTATAAGCACAGTCACAACAAGTAGGCCCCAAAAGGGGCAGTATTCCTTTGTAAAACTTTTCTTTATTCAATTGCGAAATTGGTTTTGATATCAAGTGTTGTTTTGTCTCCTTAAAGCGTTGGAAGCTCCATCTTTAGTTTACAATTTAACTTGACTTCCCTAATTAGGGAAAGCAGGCCTATGCTTGCCAGGTCGGGCTGAACTTGTGATGTCCAGCGCAGGATACTGCCTTATCTGATTCCCTAATGCACCGATATGCAGCTCCTAAGCTACAATGGTGCTAAAAAACCTGCAACCATTTAGATTGCTGACAGCTGAAGACTGAATCTCAGTTATGCTGCTTACATAAGTTCTAAATCCTAATTTGCATAATCCGAATGCAAAAAAATCGGACCTAAGCCAGCCCTGTGTTGAAGATAAGGCTTCTGAATGGAGAATTGACTCTCACTACACTAAACATAGGAGTTTCCATTTTATACATTCCTGCTCCAGCAGGAGAATAAAAATAATTTACTTACTATAAACCGTGCATTTTCTAACAAAGGTCTCTGTTGTTGGTGATAGCATATGCAATATTTCTTCAAGACTTGCGTTGGGATAGAAAACCCGCTTCCATCGCACATACAGGTTGTGAATTTGGGTTTTCCTGCTATCAGGAAGTTGTTTGTACCACTTTGGGGCTCCAGATAAAGGAAATCCTAAAGCAGTACCCGTTGAAAATGATGATCAATATAATATTGAAATTTTAATTTTAGTTTAAGTTAAACTCATTTAAGAGCTTAGTTGTTAACAGGCCAAACAGATACTTAAATTATGTCTACTGTACTCATATCATAATTGAAATCTTAAATTTATGAAAAACCACAAAGAGAGAGATATTTCAATCTATGTTACCTGTGAGAAGATACAACAAAAGATCATCGGATACGTTAGCGCGTTTAATTTTTTCTTCACTGAGAGAATTTGTTTGGCAAACCAACAATTTGGGATAGTCGATTTCGTTGTAATAAACGATATCAGTGGAAGTACCTGTTGTCAAGTCCAAGTACTCAAATAGGTGTGACTTAATCTGATATACAAAGATTGCGAGCAAAACAATTTGAACAAACGACCAAAATAAGCATCGGCTTATACTCCGTGATGAGGACACAATTTGGTGTGATATAATATTTATTTGAGCAAATCCCTCCAAAAAGTATTTATTTCCGGATGCCGAAGTATCATCATCTTTGTGATGAGTCATTGAATTGTTTCTACTAATCGCACAACAATTTATGTGTTATAAGAGCAACCACATAATTTATAACGAGACAAGTATGGGGTTTAATCGATTGACGTGGACACTGTTTTGTTCTAGTTTAATATTTTGGGTTTGAATAATGACTAATAAATCAAATTAGTTAAAAGTAAGTAAGTTGCAAGAAGTACAAATGCAAAATGAAAAACAAACTACATGACTTAGGAAGGATTCATGTTGCGTAAATGCTATCTAGAGATCATGAAACGGTAATAGTATGCCATTAAGCGTTATCACAGCAATAACTGTGCTCTGCAAGTTCGTATGCATGAGTGCCCACCACAACCAGTTCAATCCAATAGCGGTTCCTGTCTTTTCATTATACCGCCGCGATCCATTAGCTAAAGATCAAACTGGTAAGATGCCAATACTTGCATGTTATCATATATATGCGCAAAATATATTAAATGAGTGAAGAGTTTGGAGTAAGGCCATTTTGATTGCGTTAAGGAGGTCGAACTGTATAAGGTTGGTGAGACTGTACAGTGAATAGCATTTTCTGATAACAGAGAGCATGCCTAGTATAATATTCTTTTTCACTTCGGTGATACTGACATTGCTTGTCAGACTATGTCTCAACTCTGCCATGTTTTACGTAGGCTGTGGGCTGCATTAACTAATTGTTTTGCCGTGCCATCATTAATGCTACTTCAGCTTGCATCAGAGTCAATACATTGAACATTGGCTATAAGGCGAACTATATCTATGAGCTGTAGCTAGCACAGGGCTTAGCACAGTAGCTTATTCTCAAAAATTGCATGGACTGACAATAAACTGGCACATATGTACCTCGTGTAATTCGCATAGACATAAATATTTGTACTAGCTTTTTAAATGGTTGCAAATTTCTTAATATTTGCAAGCTGATATTGATGGTCGAATTAGGAATTATTAGAAAAATTAATTGCAGATATTTAATTTGTGGGAAAAAACAGGTATTTTCAGTTCTGATTTTGAATTGACTAATTTTGTGGTAATTGAAGATTTTAATTTATTTTGTTCTGCATGACGGAGACTGTTGTTTCCAAAGACAGCAAATAGTCATTCATGCTCCATTCTAATTGATTGCACTTGCATCAGTTGAGTTTCAAGGACCTCATACTTACACACCCTGTTTCCAGTATGCGCTAATGACTTTCCTGAAAAGCTGCGGTTTGTAGAGCCTCTGTAGATGATTTGACTTTGTTTGCAACAATTCCATCGCTATCTTATGCTCGTAATATTGTTAGACCAGCAGACTTGATTCAGGTTCTACTTGGGTAGAAATTGCATAAAGGACTTAAATATAACCAAAACAGAAAGTGTGTTGGAAGACCCAATTCTAATTTTTTAATTTTTGTAAGTTGAGTACCTGATGAAATCCTTAAGGAAGAAACATTGTGATTTCTTAACAGTGAAAGAATATACAACCGGTTAACAGTTTTCCGTATTAATTGGATGTTTCCGGAAATCCGTTTCAACATAAAGGAGTTTCCCTTCGTTGTCCGCGTAAAAGGCTACGTTTTACAAAACACATTAATCTATTGTGTAATATTCCAGTCCAGGTAGTAATGTTATGACTTTAACCCACTAGAAACTACAGCTAAGCTAGCAAGCAACCGTTCTTTATTGAGGACAATTCAATACTAACTGCAAAACTCAAGGAAAGCAACTACGAGACTCAAGAAAATACCAAGAGTCAAAGGTGCGACTGCTTATAGCAGATCGCAGTCAAGACAACACGCAAGAGAAAGTTCTATAGAAGAATCCCAGAATTTCGGGATAATATAAAACTTAATTTATATATGACAGTTACACTCGAAATAGTCTGTATGAAAGCCAGATTTCACTAAATGCTGAATCATACTAGGTTGTGTTTTTTGTTTTTTCATTGAAGGCTCAAGTCTGAGGTCCTTCTCAACTATGGAGCCATTCTATTGAAAGAAAGCACAATTTCGATGATCGAACAGTATCAGTCAGCCGACGAATTAATAGTTTATCCAATAATAGTCCGGTAATTGGTCGATGCATCACATGCTACGGTAATAAGTAGCTGCAGCTCTAGCAAGATAGAAAAACAATTGTACAACAGAGGCAGCTTTCAGTCCAAGCCACAAACTAGCCTGACCACCCAACTTCGCCAAGACAGCTTCTACTGTGTGTGCAAAAATTTCTTCGGAACGACGAACAGCAAAAGTTTTGTAGAATACTGTCAAAGCCGTTTCTGCGACTGAATCTTGTAGAAAACGTTTTCTATAATTAGTGCATGCAACAAAGTAAAGACAAGCAGCATTACGTACTTTTTTCTAGATTTGGAATGAGACACTCATACACTGCCATTAATAATTAATCTATAATGTAGTTCAGCACGTGGTGTCTATGTTATGTGAGTGTGGTAGAAATATTCAATTAAAGTAAGGTAAAATAGACAATAATTTAAGAAGATTAGGCCGCCATGTACGGAAAATGCATGGCAGACAATGAGCAGGCTGCTTTTATTTTTAATTTCTTTAAAGTTTACTGTTGTTTCTGTTGTGTAATTTCATTATATGTCTAGCGTGGGCCTTAAAATCATAACTAGGATCAAGAGTCCTATAGCAAATAATAGAAGTTAATATTCTAATGTATAATAGGACTTTTCTTACAAAAGAGGTCTGTTGTTAGTAAAGGAAAGGCAAGCTATATTATTAATATTGTGATCCCTTAAACTGCTAGATGCAGTTACGTTGTAATACACGACATCTACTTACCGGATCGTCATGTCTAAATCATGGCTAACAAATTTGCATGGCAACCGGCATCGACTGCAGTCAAGACTATGAAAAGATTCCAGAATGCACAATGTCATGTTTCCGGGCTCACAAATGCTAATGTTTTCAACACTGGAATACGTATGTCCCACGGCCTGACAACCACAATTAACCTGCTGATAATGGGCTTCGCAGTCATGCAAACATCTTTCCATTGAGTTTGGAACTGAAAACTACAACATAGAGAAAAGATGTTAATTTTTAAAAACCAAAATTACTAAAACAATAAACAACTTAAGGATAGGTGGTGTTTAAAAAGATTTTCAAATCGATTCCTATGCCAGACCTAAGACCTTGTTATATAAACTCGTCACTCACCTTTGGGCTAAACAGAAAGAAACCTATTTTGGCATAAATCGAATAACGATACTTTAGTGTCGAATTTAACTAAGAGCTTGTCTGAGCTCGTAGCATTTCTCCTTTATGTGCCGATCTCATTATATGCGCATGTTAAATAAAAATTACGTTAACACTGCATACCTTGAAGCCGTTGAAATCGTAGGTTTGAACAAGCATGTTTTCACAGGGATTATTTGCTGAGTTAATTAGTGAAGTGAGTTTCACAGTCAAGGCAAGGACCGCACGACTGGAAAGAGGAATATTGATTGGCTGGAAATTGGTAAGACCCCAGTTTCCTGGTATTGACTGTCCGATTAGTATCGACCAATCTAGATTGGCATTTGGTAAGACAGTCAGAGTAGATGTGGAACCCGTATGATTAAGAACGATATGCCAACTGCCGCGAAACCCTGGTAACTTTTGAACAGGAGGATCCAAAACCATGGTAAGTGCACATAGTCCCAGAACGGACATGATTCCAAAACCTTGTAGACAAGCAATTGGCTTGCCTAAACTTATGAAGACTATGAAGTACATTATTATTATGAAGATTCTGAAAACACTATTTACATATTGGGAACTAGATATAATTGTTTTGCCATTCAGTGTACACGCTTAAAATCTCTCACCTTTTTGTTTAATTCTTCAATTATTAGAGACGGTATCAGTATACCTGTTATCGGTAATAGTATCAATTGTTTTGTAACTTAAAGTCAGGCTATCTACGTATTAACTTTTTCAATGCAGCTCCGCATAACTTCTGTTAACACTTGTTGAAAATATCGTCTTTAATTTAGAATCACTTGACCGAGGTAAATGTCCAAAGCGTCTTCCGATTTAGCTTACTTTGTAAGGCACATTTTGTGACAAATGATGCAGGATCTGGGCTCAGTGAATATAAAACATTTTCAAGACTCTGATTTGGAAAATGAAATGTTTTCCATGTCGTATATATCTCGTGGACTTTTTGCCTTCGTATTTCAGAAAGATTTTTATACCATCTCGGAGCTCCCGAAGTTGGAAATGCTGTAAATATAAAACATTTGAACATTAAACAATAAAATGCTGGACTTCTGAAGTCATCCTTCATTGAACAGTAGAAATCCTGAATTAAAGGAAATTTTATTGTCGCATAACTTGCAATTGAATAAAGAAAAGTTTTGGTTATCGCTGTTGAATGTCAGTCATTTTTGGATTTCTCTACGTAGCGTCCAACCAATAAAAATTTAAGTCTATTCAGTCACCCAACACTCACCAGTTTCATAAATCATTGACAGAATATGAATTAAACTAATTTAGGTAATTAGCGTTTACCAGTACACCCGAGTAAAACGCCAAAACAGCCATGAATATCACTTTACAAAACCAGTTCAAACAGGTAAAAATAATTTCAATTGCAATTGAAGTGCAAAGAAAGCTTTCAAGATGAAAGATTAACTTTAATGAACTGTGTAGGGACCACGATATAAATATGACCTTTTCTGGGCCGATTGCACTCAATTAAGACAAGTCCATTTTGACTGGGAGGCCTTGCACGAAAAGTCTATCCTGGGTCACACAGACTTATTTCAATTGTCCCCCACAGAATTCTGTAACCAATGCAATGTCATTAGTTAGCGTATAAGAAATCTTACCTGAACCTCCCGTAGCGCAGTGGTTTCTTACTGCGCTACAAGTGGAGGATCATGTCAAGTCTAGAGCTTGAACAAAAATAAGCTCTAGCACCGTATTTCAAATATCCCTCCTGGGCAACTTACCGAGATTGTCAAGGGGTGGCCGCCTGTCTGGTGGAGCTACCACAGCACCTGCATTACGGTGCACGTAATGGAGGTTCTGATAGCCTTGTAGAACACCTCGGGTAATTGCTATGGCAATTATTCTGTGCCAGCATCCCCCTTCCCCCAAAAATGCATACGTTCTAAGCCGACACTACCCCTAACCGGAGCACCGACTGGGGTGAGGTGGCTGTGAAAAAATCTTACCTTTCACTGCTGTGATAACTTGTTCTATTGTTGTAATTTTGGTTGAATAGGTAGTTAAACATTTAAATTTCCGCCCAAATTAATACGTTAAGCTTTTAAACCAGAAGCACAATCGCACTTGGAGTGCTGTCTGTGAGTTCGTGTTTTCTTTAATTCAACATAACGAAAGTTCAGTTCAGTTAGGTTATACTTGGATATGAATTTAATTCGTTAATTGATTATTAATAGTCCCACATTTTAAAGTATGTAAGGTTCTACTTTTCATTAATTATGTAGCGTAGCATTACGTTGACACACTATTTGCAATTTCATATACATTCATATACATTCAACCAGAAACGTTTTTGAAAAAATTTTGCTGAAAACTTGCATACAGGGATTTCAGGGGCGCTGAGTACGAATCTGAAGTCCGTTCTTCGATTCAGCCTTTCGTTAGCTCAGTATAAGCTTACATGTTGAGCTTACAACATTAGCTTAAACTGAGCTAACGAAAGGCTGAATCGAAAAACGGATTTCAGATTCGTGCTCAGCGCCCCTGAAAACCCCTGTATGCCAGTTTTCAGCAAAAGTTTTCAAAAAATGTTTTGGTTCCCCTTACAAAACTAAAATTTAATATTTTTGAATTTTTGAATTCATTAGTAAGTAAGTAATTAAGTATTTAATACTTAATGGTAATACTTACTTAGCAAGTAATTCATAAGTAGGCATCCATGTAAAATTTCAGAGTTATTGGTCGAAAAAATCTAAAGTTAGGGCTGGGGGGAAAGCGCAAACGATCCATTATTTAATTCAAATTTTAACCGAAATCAAAATATTAAAACAAATCATATGTAATGAAGTGATTTGAAATCCAAGACACGATTTGCTTTAACCTTTAATCTCTCAATTACAGGGAAGGTCAGCACGTCTGCTCGTGATGGAACAGACTTAAGCACCAGATCTCTGAAAGGTGGTGTTCCAGAATCAGAGATCCTCTGCAGCCAACCTTGATTGGGGTCTTCGGTGGTGAGTTCGTTTGTGGCTCCTGATTTCCAAATGAACAGCAAGCGTGGTCAGCACTTGCTTTCTGTCAATAGCGCTGGATTTGGATGACTTCTGCAGTTGGTTCCTTGATTTCGAAGTTGCCAGGAAAACTTACTTATTCTGATTCGGTCCTTGATTCCGGCGATCGACGACTGGTCGGTAAATGCACCGTATTTGAAGGCAAGCGCGCCTTTACTCGCTTGTGATAAGACTCAGTAAGCGAGCACACAGATAATTTAATGAAATCAGTACAAGTGTAATTATTACAATTTGTGCGTTCAAAGTGTAAGCTACTACAATACAGGCAGTTCAAATACAATACAAGGTGATACAGTACAGTACGGTGTTACGCATAGATTACGTAACAGTGCAACTGTTGTTATTGCGATTTGTAACCTACACTACATATTATAATGCTTACGCAAACCTTATTTTTAAATTACTGTAATATTATAACCTATATTATAATGACTATGTACGCGTAATTTGAAACAAACTATGCGGCCAGTTTGCTGTCATAATTCTAATTACTGTTACATTACATTAATATACATGTTACATCAACGTTACATTTTTGGAGGTTCCATCGAGATCCAACCTTGCCGTGGACTCGGGAAATTATCCCATCAACTGTCAGAAAAGAGTACGACTCAACGACTGGATCCACGCTACAGTTGAAAAATTCTGACAAGTTTCCAGAAGTATTCCCAGATCCCACACTGACCAATTCACGTCGAAGATTTGAAGAAGAAATTCCACTGCTGACAGTGAAGACTCTGCAGAAACAGGCTCTTCCGGTTTTAAACGAGTTGATATTGACGAAACCGAGAGAATAATTGCCCAGATGAGTACACCTCCGCCAGAACAAGTACCAGATTTTAGTCAGCTTCAAATAACCCTACGGACCCTCCCTGCCAGCCTGAAACAAGCTATATCCGGGCTAAGTGGTGTTACCAGCCTTCTTCGGTTACAGTACTCGGGCCAGGTTCACGAAAGCTGGAAGGAATTCATAGATTCCTTTGATATCATTGGAACGGCGAGCAACTGGGATGCAAGCGATAAAGCGAGGATGCTGCATGTCTGCTTACAAGGACAAGCAAGAGACACTCTCGACGCAGCTACAAAAACTAACTACAGCGATTTAATTAAGGCGTTGAAAATCGCCTTGGAACCAGCCGAAATGGCTCGGTTTAAGAGTGCCCAATTACACCGACGCAAACAGCAAGTAAGTGCAAGTAAACGCAACAGCAGTTTTTGATTTTGGAGCAAATATCAAGAAACTAGTCACGGGCGCCTGCCCTGCATTTGATGCCAGCCACCAAGAACAGCTCTGCCTGGAATTCTTCATTGCCGGGCTGTTGCCACACTACGGTTGTCTAGTGATAGCCAACGAACCGAGAACATTCGTGTAGGCGTACTCCGAACATGCTAAACTGATCGAGGCTGAAGCGAGCACCTGACATCTGGTCTCAGCCACAGAGAAACAACACAGATGGGAACACCAGCAGAAATATTAGCTAATTCTAGACTAGCTGCTTCCGAGTACAAAGTATTGGAGAATTCTCTTAAAGAGATTAATGACAAGATTTTGAAACTGACAATGGACCAAGAGCGTCAGAATGGTTATGTTCTTGGGCCAATGGAAAAACAATGCATGTATCATCAATTGCGTACAGAGAAAATTGAACCCAATCTTTGGTCAAACCGCCCAAGATCGGCAACTGGCAATTTTGTTATTTGCCATTACTGCAAAATCCCAGGCCATCTGATCACAACTGTAGAAGACGCGAAAGGAGAAGTTGTAACTTCCAACAGCAGCAACAACAACTGGCTACAGGGTCAAGATAACCACCCCAACTGGCATGCTTCTAATGTTGTCCGCTCATGCCTACTCAGAAATGAGAGATGTTACTTCAGGAACTTACCAGAATCAACTAACTAATGGCGCATACGGGACCACCACTAATAATTTCATGATTTCCCTGCGGAAGATGACGGTGCTAATACTGCTGTGACAGAGCTACAGGAGACCATAAAGACATTGACGGAACAGAATTATGAAATACTGGGGAATCAGAACTCGAATTTTGTAGGAGCATTGCCAGTAACCTCTAATGTCTATTCTGGTAAGAATCTGCCACCTGCCGAATCATACAATTCTGAAGCCTCCGCGACCGAGATTTACCCAAAGCATGCGGGAAGCCCTCAAAAACAGAGAAAGAAAAAAGTCAAAGCATGCCGGAGCTGAAAAGAGGACAAAGACTAACTTTCTACCTGAACC
>JASAND010025094.1:0-22056 GCA_030248195.1 Trissonchulus latispiculum
TTGGGGACAGCAGCTACTTGTTTGTTTTTGCAGCTGGCTCACTACGATCTCGAGGGACCAAGTTTGATCCTGACATCGACAACAGATGACTGCCATCGCCGTCTGACCAGAACATAGTCTAATAATTTGGCAGTTCGTCCGGTATTACTCCTCAGGAAAGGAAATGGGCAGCTTTGTGCCGGAAAAAAGCTGTTGGTTATGACAAGATCGTAGTGTCCGCCAAAGATAGTAAGCGCGTACCGTTGTTATTTAGTGACCCTGTACCAAATGGGCCACGGGCTGGGCTGTCGTTGCGGCTGTGGCCAAGCTCAGCGTTAAAATCGCCAAGCAGCAGTAGGAAATCCGAGTTCGGAATGCCGGCAAAGGCGTCCTGTAGTTGCTGGTAAAAATCGTCCTTCGTATCATCGTCGGAAACGTCAGTCGGTGCATAGCAGCCAATGACAGAAACATAACCGTTCCAGGATTTCAAACGGGCATACAATAACCTGTCACTTATTCCCTGGAAGGCTACCAGAGACTTAGAGATTTCTTCAGACAGAGCAAGCCCGACTCCTCTGACAGCGTGGATCTCGTGCCCACTATAGTGAAGGCTGTATTTCGTATTATCCCCGATGATGTCGACACCAGAGCCTGGGATTCGGACTTCGGTCAGGACAGCAATGCCAACATTATGGCAGGCAAGGTCAGCGGCTATGACGCTGCGGCGGGTTGGATCAGCAGCAGTTTGTACGTTCCAGGTGGCAACCAATGTGAGCTGCTTAGGGTGGAGTAGGGGTCTGGGATGCCGGTTTTGGTAGTCGCGGAGACGCAGCAGACGGTTCACACGCCGCCTAGCAGAGCGCAGTTCCGAGGGTGAAAATCCCTGAAAAGATGGTGAATCGGTGCCATTATTAGACTCTGAGTAAACCGGTAGTAGAGATTCAGTTAGCTCTATATCTGAGGGTGAGAATCCATCAAAATTTTCCATTGAGTCATCCAAATAACAGTTCGTAAAAGTTTCCATACAGCATGGATCTCGGGGAGAGAAAGGGAAGCGTCCCCGGCGGAGCCCCGGAACGCCAGGGGTCACCCAATATATGTACAGTCACTGCTTAGAACTGGATACACCTCCAGCCATACATCCCTCAGGCGCAGGAACCATGGGATTGGGATAGGTTAGGGGGAATCTGTTGGCATGGATTTGGGAGATACACGGCTAGCGTAGCGCGACGGCTGAGAGACGCCAGTTCTCAGCCCCAGGGATGCCCTTTTGCCCGGGGAAGGGCCCAAGGTACCCCACACGGGACCCCAAACCACCCTCCAGTCGGCCGGCAGGCAATCCTATAACAAAAGCACAACATGTAGCTGATGTAGGGACCCACAACCATGGAGGGGGCTTGGGGGTGGGGAGGGTTTGGTCCTGTGGCGCCAATCTGCAATGCCACAGACTACCAGGGTTAGTTGGAGCTGGCAAGGCCCCGGAACTACCTCCCCCAACCCCAATGTAGAATGTAGCTATAATTTAAAGTCTAGAAACTGATATCGATGAATGTATAATATTTACAGCTCGCGAATATGGGTTGTTCGGCGACGCTGTGCCCATATTGGTTCGCCCACAACCTAGTCCTCCTTTCTTTTAGAACCTAGCCACATATTAAGCATTTTCAAAGCTAGTCCTCTCTTGATTTCGCAACCTCACCACATCCACCCATATTACTTTTCTATTCTCCGGAGGAGCATTTTATTTTCTTGTATATAATGTACATGCTCTAGGTCAGTTTTGTTCTCTCTATGACGGCTGATAAAATGTGACACATTTTTTACGTATATATATGTATTACACAATTATGATTATTATTTAGTATTATTTATTGATGATTATGAAAAAGTGTGATTCCACCAACAACGATCCGGCTCCCGGTTCTGGGAAAGCCTCCTTCCGCTGTGTCCACTGTCTATCCCGCTCTCCGGAACTGTTTCATCAGTACGGCGCCGGCGGCGTCCTGAAACTGGTGACCTGCCCCGCCTGCCAGGGCCCGGTAGATCCCTACATTGAGTGTGATACAGTGCTGATCCTGTTGGATTTGCTGTTGCAAAGACTGGAGGCCTACCGGCACCTTCTGCACAATGTTCCCCGACTGGCCCATTGCTGGCGCCTGGGCGTCCTGTTTGTTCTGGCCAAAGCCTACTACAAGTGGGTTCGAGAGAGGAACGAGGTGCCAGGTGGGTGGGTATATATATACGTAGTTCTGTGTCTGAAACTGGGGCTGGGGGATTTGGATAGAATTCTCCTAAATTTCCAGGTGTAAGCGGGGACGGCCCCGTCCCCCCTCATAAACGCCCCACCCCCCAACCAAATACGCCTCCCCTAAGACGGGTTTCAGATTTTGCCCTAAAAATCCCACAGCATCTATCTACAGTTTCTAATAAAATTCAGATTTTGCCCTAAAAATCCCACAGCATCTATCTACAGTTTCTAATAAAAACGGACTTTTTCAGCAGATACTACAAAACTTTTAGCATGTTCTTAGACATGTTTTGAAACGTTTTCGTTCCCTTCAATAGTTTTGCCCCCATGCCCCCACCCCACCCCTAATGAGCCCACCAACTAAAAAATTCTTAATCCCGGAGGAGTCCGTCCCCCATGTGCTTTTTCAATTTCGGGATTCTAAACGCCTTGGTTTGCAGGGTATTTTTTAGGGATTTTTTCTCGGGGGGGGGGGGTCGGGCCCCGGGTGGGAAATTTTTTGCTAAAAAGGAGACAAAAAATGCTATTTTTTGGCGCATTTTGCATGGTGAAACACAAAAAGTTCTCAAAAATGCCAGGATTTAAGCTAAAAATAGCCATTTTTACGAAAAATATCTTCGGAGAAGCCGGAAAATTTTTGAAAATTTGACCTTTTTTGGAAAAAATGTAGACCTCAAATCTGGGGGAAGGCCAAAAGCAGGTGGGGGGAAGGCATTTTCGGGGGGGCGACCCCCTCCTCCTGGCCCTGTAAAAAATACCCTGGGTTTATATATTCATTTTAGCGAATTTGTTGGCTTTTACTCATATAAAACTCCTCAAATTTTCTTGCTTCCCATCCCAAAGCCTAAAAATAAGCTAGATCCACATTAGGTATATTAATACTTTTTAGATGTGTATAGTCAAGCGGGAAAAAAACCCACTCGCCAATGCGGGAAAAAACCCACCCCCAGTTTGGGCTTACCGGTATGAGTTATCTAGGATTTTAATAGCCTATCTTGAAGAGCATCCAAAATAACCTTGGAGGGTGCATTATTGTCGCTCCCACTGCTTCCCAGCAAATTCTTTGGGACTTTGAAATTTTCGAAAATTTTGGTCCGTCCAAGTACCGAAATTTGGCAAACTTTGCCTGGCCACCCTGAACTACTGGAAAGACTTAGACCAAAGCGGATTGTATGTATGTGTAGGGCATCTGTTGCGCATCATAATGATATATGCCACACGGCTCTAACCCCTCCGGTGCGACCTGGGGGTGACCTAGAGTTGGCGGGAAAAAACCCACATGCGGGAAAAAACCCACTTTTCAAAATTGAAAATTTTTCTAAGCATTAGCAGGAAAGGTCAAACGAATACATACGTTTGTTTAATAGAGCCTATAGATTAAATTGGTATAGGTTTTACTTGGGTTCGATCTGTTATGGGAGGTCCAGGGGGTCAAAATCGGACATGGTGCCATTTCAAGCCAAAATTTCAATTTGTCCAAAAATGCTTATTTTTCCCTTAAAATGGGTCTAGTTTGGCTCTAAATACAAGAAAAACACGTTTTCTATACGATAGGATGCTTAAACTGCCGAAAATAAACAATTTTAAAAAATTTCCAAAATTTGCCTATGTTATTGTTGCTATATGTTATATGCTGTTATATGTTGTTATATGCTATTTATGTGTTAAACATACCAAATTTTCAAAAGACACTATATATTTTGATGCAGTTGTACTAAAAACAACCCGCTCTTTCATTTGGAACGGTTAGAAATGCTTCTGGCAACTTGCCAAAAAATTTTCGGGGTGGGTTTTTTCCCGCATATGGGTTTTTTCCCGCATTGGGTTTTTTCCCGCCAGTTTGGGACAATTTTTCTCACTAACGGCGCACCCTAGAGAGGTGTTCTATAGCTCATAAGAAAGCTTACGACTAGGCCTAGCAGCCTGTATAGTCAGTATTTCAATATCTCAAACCAGTAAAAAGTTCTGGCCAAAAATCTGAAAAGTGGGTTTTTTCCCGCTTGACTATACTAGGTCAGTTTATGTATATACTCTGGAAGGTACAGTAGTCGTTAATTTTGTTTATACTTTCATTTCTGCACGGGTTCTGTGCACACAGTATAAAATGCGCTTCTTTTCTGTGGCGTAATGTTTGTCATTCAATTTGGACGTATATATATATAACTATGTATCTGTGTTGTTTTTTGTTTCAGGCTTGCAAGACCTGGAATGGCATTTCTATGTGAAATATTTGCTGGCTGCCTCTGAAATGTCCATAAACATTATCATAATTCTGATCGCGCTGGTCTGTCTAAGACAGTGGTCCTCCGTGCCTGGCGATAGTCTTAGGGATTGGAATTTTGCTCAACTTCTCCGTGGACTTACCTGTGCCTCCTATGGTTACAGTTTTCTGGTCTTTATCATCGTTTGGAACCAACTGGGTCATCTGTCCTATTTTGTGCTCTGTGAGCTGGTTCGACTGATTTCTCATGTGCAGACTCTGCGAGCTTTGCTGCAAATTTCGCTGCCGCTGTCTTGGCTTATTGTCTGTTGTGGTTTTGCTGGTCAGCTTGGTTTTTGTTACAGTTGTACTGGTGTTCTGTATTAATGAAGAGTAAACTGTTTCTTCACACTGTCTGTTTTTGTTTGGATAGTTTTGAGGAGGTTATGTTAAGTTAGGTTGTGCTTATTTGTGTGGTATTTAGTTTCAGTATTTGGATGTGAGACGTGCTTCCTTCATGCTAAAATATACAGTGCTGTCTAGGTTCGCTTGCATTGACTCTGTTAAAGTTATGCTTAAGCTTAAGTTAAGGTTAAATTCAGTTAACCTAAAGCTAGCCAGCTGGACTTTCTAAGTAATACCAGACGTCTTTAATCCGGGTAGGTGGATTCGCTCTTCCTTGCCAAACAAATGATGGTGATTAGAAAGTTAGAACTATATACCTGAGACTTGTATAGCTCTGATCTAAAGATCCAATTGCTGATTAGGGAAACAATAACCTTTATCAGAATACTTGGCTGCTCAACCGTTAGAAACCCCTGCTTTTGTGCTGAAATTGATCTGAATTATAGGAAAGTTATTTTTCAATAAATGTGTTACTAACGTCAGCTTTTGAAACTGTTGAAAACGATGACCGACATAGCGCACTACTCACATACCCCCTTGAGTTTTAGAGCTGAGGTTGTAGGATACTCTAGCCCCGATAAAATTGAACTGGTTGTCGTCCCCCGTGCGTTCCTTGTGAATTTTTTCAGAAACGTACTTGAAAACACTGGAGTTCCTTGTTGGTTTGCCGCTACTTCCGAAGGAAAAGGGCAAACCCTTATTCTCGTCGTGTTATTGGTTTGCCGCTACTTCCGAAGGAAAAGGGCAAACCCTTATTCTCGTCGTGTTATTATTATTATTATTATTATTATTATTATTATTCTTCTTCTTCTTGTCCCCCCCTATTAACTCAAGCTAGGCTCAACGCCCGGAGCTGAAATTTGGTGGGTATGTGGGGGTTGGTCCCAAACCTGGCCCATTTTAATTTCATCGCTCTAGACCCACCTAGTCGACCAGGGCAGGGAATTTAAATTTTTAAAATCGTAAGGGGGGACCAAGGCGATTCTCAAAAATGGTCGAAAACTTTTTGTCTCCGATTTCGTTGAAAAGTTGATCATAAGGTAATTCGGGGACGTAGATTCCAAATCCGCAATCGAAATTTTTCTACCTTTTGCGGATCTCCAGATATGGCCAAAAGTTACACTGTTGGAGACCGCAAAAATGAGCAAATTGCCCAAAAACGCCTAATATCAGTGTTTTCCGAACTAGTTAGTCAAGTTGAACTGGTGGATTTGCTAGAATACCTTTTAATAGGCAGTATCAAATAACGTTTAGCAATAATTATCGTAAATCTCTTATCCCAACTGCCCTTTTATGGGCAACCATCTTGCAAAGATTGGTCAAAAATGAAAGTTGTCGAATCCTACTGACTTTGGTATCATTCGAAAGGTCTCAACGAGCTATAAAATAGTTGTAATAGGGCCAAATCCTGAAAATGTACTAATTTCGAGTTTTGACCCTCGATACGCTGATGTTGCAATAATCGACTAAAAAGAAAAGTTGTCGAATCCTGCTGATTTTGAGATCATTCGAAAGCTCTCAACGAGCTAAGAAAAAGCTGTAATAGGGCCAAACCTTGAAAATGTACGAAATTCGAGTTTTGGCCCTCGATACGCTGATGTTGCAAATCGGCCAAGACTGAAAGTTGTCTGTGAGCAAATTGCCAAGAAAGGCCTAATATCAGTGCTTTTTCGAACGCGTTAGTCAAGTTGAGCTGGTGGATTTGCCAGGACGCCCTATAAGACGGTGTATCAAATAACCTTTTGCGATATTTAGTCAAAGATTCGTTATCCCAACTGTCCTTTTAAGGGCAACCATTTCCAGAAAAATTCCTCATCCCAACTGCCCCTTTAAGGGCAACCATTTTCAGAAAACAACACGGAAAATGCTCTTTGTCACCGATTTGACTGAAAATCGACGCTACAAAGTTTGCTGCCTACAGAAAGAAGCGGCGGCAAACCATTCATGCCAATTTAGCTTGTTATTATTATTATTATTATTCTTCTTCTTCTTGTCCCCCCCTATTAACTCAAGCTAGGCTCAACGCCCGGAGCTGAAATTTGGTGGGTATATGGGGGTTGGTCCCAAACCTGGCCCATTTTAATTTCATCGCTCTAGACCCACCCAGTCGACCAGGGCAGGGAATTTAATTTTTTAAAATCGTAAGGGGGGACCAAGGCGATTCTCAAAAATGGTCAAAAACCTTTTGTCTCCGATTTGGTTGAAAAGTCAGTCCTAGGGTAATTCGGGGACGCAGATTCCAAATCTACAATCGAAATTTTTCTACCTTTTGTGAATCTCGAGATATGGCCAAAAGTTACACTGTTGGAGACCGCAAAAGTGAGCAAACTGCCCAGAAACGCCTAATATCTGTGTTTTTTGAACTCGTTAGTCAAATTTAGCCGGTGGATTTGCTAGGATATCCTTTAAAAAGAAGTGTCAAGTAACTTGTGGCAATATTTAATCGAAAATTCCTTATCCCAACTGCCCTTTTATGGGCAACCATTTTCAGGGGAAGATGTCAAAAATGGTCGAAAACTTTTTCTCTCCGATTTGGTTGAAAAGTTTGTCCTGGGGTAATTCGGGGACGTAGATTCCAAATCTGCAATCGAAGTTTTTCTAGCTTTTGTGAATCTCGAGATATGGCCAAAAGTTACACTGTTGGAGACCTCAAAACTGAGCAAACTGCCCAGAAACGCGTAATATCTGTGTTTTTTTTAACTTGTTAGTCAATTTGAGCTGGTGGATATGCTAGGACACCCTTTAAGAGGGTGTATCAAGCAACTTGTAGTAATCGAAAGTTCCTTATCCCAACTGCCCTTTTAAGGGCAACCATTTTCAGATGTACGGGTTAAAAGCCTTTTGTCTAAAATTTGGACGAAACGTTGGCCCAAGGGGAGGTCGAGAACGTAGATTTTATACGTACAATCAAACGTTTTAAAGAAGTTGTGGCTTTGGAGATATGACGAAAGGCAGTCATGCTAAATTTGCAGCAGGTACTCTAGAAAAGGATTATGTGCATATTCTCCGACTTGCTTTGCAATTTGATTACGTTAGCAAGAAGAACGTTTGTTAAACTGTAAAGTGTCTTTAAGCTAAGAACTGCTTATCCCAACTGCCCCTTTAAGGGCAACCATTTCCAGAAACATTCCTTATCCCAACTGCCCCATTAAGGGCAACCATTTCCAGGAAAGTTCTTTATCCCAACTGCCCTTCCAAGGGCAACCATTTCCAGGGAATATATATATATACCTTATCCCAACTGACCCTTTAAGGGCAACCATTCCCAGAAAAGTTCCTTATCCCAACTGCCCCATTAAGGGCAACCATTTCCAGGAAAGTTCCTTATCCCAACTGCCCTTCCAAGGGCAACCATTTCCAGGGAATATATATATATACGTATACCTTATCCCAACTGTCCCTTTAAGGGCAACCATTCCCAGAAAAGTTCCTTATCCCAACTGTCCCTTTAAGGGCAACCAATTCCAGAAAAGTTCCTTATCCCAACTGCCGTTTCAAGGGCAACCATTTCCAGAAACATTCCTTATCCCAACTGTCCCTTTAAGGGCAACCATTTCCAGAAACATTCCTTATCCCAACTGCCCCTTTAGGGGCAACCATTTCCAGAAACATTCCTTATCCAAACTGTCCCTTTAAGGGCAACCATTTCCAGAAAAGTTCCTTATCCCAACCGCCGTTTCAAGGGCAACCATTTCCAGGGAATGTTCCTTATCCCAACTACCCCTTTAAGGGCAACCATTTTCAGAAAACAACACAGAAAATACTCTTTATCCCCCATTTGATCGAAAATCGACGCTAGAAATTAACCTGCCTAATGAAGGAAGCGGCGGCAAACCATTCATGCCAATTTAGCTTGTTTGCTATTTTTGTTCGTTTTTTATTTCACGTATATATACCGATAGAGGTCAGTGAAAAGGCTCTCAAAATCAGTTTGAGAAACAAACTAGGCATATTTAGCAGGGTAGGTTTGTTCCCGGGCTGTTTAGCCAGCCCGGTCAGGCCCGGGCCCGGTGAAATTTTCAGTCCCGGGCCCTCGTGCAACGTAGCTTTTTTCATAAGAAGAATTGCTTTCTGAACCACAAAAAACTTAAGCATTGGAACAATATTTCCCAATTTTGGTTGACTCAAACCCCCATGGATAGGGGTGGGTGTCCCATGAAGCACGCCCCACAAAGTTTGGCCTAAAATTGTGCCAGATGTACGTATATATGGAGAAACGTTCGAAAACCGCTTGGATTTTGGTTAGATATTTTCAGGTAACAAGCTCCATAGAAGACGAAAAGTGTTTAAAAATTTGGCTGTTTCGGGCCAAATTTGGGCATCTTAAAAATCCCCAGGGGAGGAACCGAATTCTCAAAGGGGGCGATTTCATGGAGATTCCACCCTTATTCCATGCTTATTCTTCTGTAAAATTTGCCAGCGGTTTATTTATTATTCGACTTCATCTTTTCGTTTCTTCTTGCCTTATTTTGCTGCTTGTAACAACCCACAATATTTAGTTTTAGTAAGGGGCACCGGATATTTTTTCATATCCGGATATTTTTTCATATCCGGATGTCAGCCTTATTTGTGTTAGCGAGTATCCGGTTATCCGCCTATTCGATACTGAAGTTCAAAAAATTTTCTATTTCACAGTTAAAATTTCATTTTTCTGACAATTTTTGGTGAGTTTCTAACAACCAAATTACAAGTTGGCTTCAGAAATATGTTCTGAGACATTTTAGAAAAATAACACCTTTCTTAAGGTGCTGGTTTCCTTTCGGGTATTTTTGACTCATACGGCTTTAATCCTTTACGTAAACGACTAAAACTTACGAAATAACATATTTCCGTGCTCTTTAACATTCTGGGACCAGTCTCGTATTTTTAGACCAAAAGATGAGAAAGTTTTGGTTTTTGGCCCTAGGCTCCCAGTAGGTAGACAAGACACGGGATTGGTTGTTATGGCTGGAAAGATGTCATGAAAATGAACATTTTTGCTTTTACAACCTTTGAGCTGTCTCCAGTGGTTAAGTCACTATAAGCAAAAAACTATTTTTAGGGTCAAAAATGGCCATTTTCGAGGAAATCAGTTGTTTCAAAATTACTGCCACATGGTAAGGACAAACCTAGCTTATTTATACTCAATCGATGTAGCGTCCAAATACCCATTTTATGAATGCCTATTAGCCGGAATTTATTGCTTTAAGTTAGAGATTTGGCCGAAAAACCATTTTGGCGAAACTGCGATTATTTTGCTTCGAACATCGATTTCTCAAAAACTACTCGACGGATCCCGGAGATTTTTGGCAGAACTGAAATTCGTACTTCTGCGGAGGGACGTTTTTCTTGGTTTGGGCTAAAACGTATCCAGTAGCAAGAAAACTCAATGCGAAGTTGCGAAATTTCGTGTTATGGGTCGATTCTTCAGTTTTGAGAAATCGATGTTCAAAAATGTTTGGTCTGTATTCATCATGTTGGATGTCAGCATGTGAGAAAATTTCTGCTATTTGTTTGCTCATTTTGCCAGTTTCGTAAGCCCATGTGAATGTTCAGATAATAAGCTTTAAAACGATGTATAAAGCTCTTTCCAACTCCCAAAATTGCGAACGTTATAGCGTTTCAAAAAAATCTCCACAAAAGCACTGCACAAAAGGATACCACCACCTTAACTTTTCATTGCGTTGTCTGAAATGTAAGCGGATATACAAATATGTTTTTCAAAAGTTGGATATGCAGTGTCCATGCCTAATTTTGGTATCTTTTATTGTTTATAGTTGTATATTATGCTCTTTTCTTCTAGAATGTCCAGTGAGAATGAAATAGTCAGATTTCAACAGTTACTTAAGGATGTTAAGAAAAGTGCGGGCGAACTGAGACTACTGGTGGATAAATGTGAGGAGACTCAGCTTCAAGCTGATGACAAAGAAATTCTTTCTAAAGGTGACTTAGTTAAGGGGGCTTCGTTTTTTGTTATCTTTTTTAGTTTCTCCTCTGTCGCTGATTTTCACATATTATTTCATTGTCCAAATGGTATATTTTAATGAGTTTTTGAAATTAAAGTCGAAAGTCTTACGGTTGTTTTGTAATTAATTTTACCTCAACTTTGAAGTCTTACTTGCATAGGCAGTGAGACGTGAGAGGCAGTGTGAAAAGTTGTCACTTTTCACGTGCGCCAGAGAAATATCGCGAATGACATAATGAATCCGGCCGAACTTTATATCATACTATTTTTATTTTTCCGGACTGTGATTTGTAGGAATCAGAGTTTCAAATTATGTCTTTGAAATTTTTCAATGAATTTTTGAAGTATTAAAATTTGGTAGTAATTCATACAATAACTAATTTACACAATAACCGTAAGACTGACGACTTCAATTTAAGTACTCGTTAAATATACCGTTTGGAGTGGACAATAAAATAGATAAAAAATCAGCGAGATCGAAGAAAGTCAGAAAGATGATCAAAAACCTGGATCCCGCCTTAGTTCTTTTCTTCAGTGCGTAAGGAGTTAAAATTTAGATTTATTTTAGTTCTGTTTATTTCATCCCACTTCGATTAAAAAATCTGATTAATTATAGTCCGACTCTGGCCAAACTTTATATCACATATTGATGCACGTATTTGTATCGTGTTACCGGACTGTGATCTGTAGGAATCAGAATTTTGACTTGTCTTTAAAAAGTTAAAAGTTTTAACATTTAGTATCTGTTGTTGTTGTTGTTTGCTGCATTAGACATCACAATGTGATGATCATCACCCGAAGGTGCAAACTGTTAGCCAGGAAACTGGACCCGTAAGGTTGGTCAAAAACAACTCAACCAAGTTGCCAGAAGGAGTCTCAAAGTCTGGTCGACGTCACGACGGATGACGTCTCCTCCTGTTTAGAACATGCTCCGTCGGACTCGGCGTTGCAAGGCGGCTAGCCCGAGGAGTAGCACACAGCACGAGTCTCTGATGCAAAAAATAACGACAGGGCAGCCTTTGCACCAAAGTGAGACTACCTCAAAGTGTGCTGTTCAATGATATAGCCTAATACGGGTGGAAGCACAGCGATTGAGTTCGCACTGTCCTCCAGGTCCTTCCTCAGAATCAGCATGGCAGCCTCATCCTCCAGAACCCGCAAGAAGGCACGTATCAGTTTCAGTTGAAGTTGGTATCAAATTTTAATACTTCAAGAATTCAGTAAAAATTGTAATTATATACCTAGATCAAAATTCTGATTCCTTCAGAGTCCAGAAAAGAAATATTGCAAAAATTTGATCTGGAAAGAATGTTTGGGCGGATACATTTTTTCATTCGTGAGATGTCTCTGGCGCACATGAATAAATAACTTTTCGCATTTCCTACATGTATGTTTAACTCATGCAGCCGCAACTTTGAGGTCAAATTAATCAGCAACCGTAAGACTACTTAATTTAATTTCAAAAGCTCCTTAAAATATATTAGGGATGCATCGGGGCCTGGCCCCGGCCTCGGCCCCGGCCCCGGTGGTCAGGCCCCGGACCCGACCGGGGCCAAAAATAAAGTTTTGTCAATTTTTGACATTTTTTGACCAAAATTTGGAAATTTCGAAAGTCAAAAGGTGCCGCAAATCGTTTGTTTTTCCACCGATTTGAATCAAAACAACGACAGTAATGTTTGTATATCAGAAAATATTGCAAAATTTCAATTTTCAAGAAAAACTTTTACCCAATTTTTAGACCCCGGCCCCGGTAGTGGCGGCCCCGGTGCATCTCTAAAATATATATACCGTTTATACCCTAAAATATGTGAAAATCATGGAAATCAGCGACATCGGTGAAAATAATTCACTGCATTGTTGTGCTTTTCTCCTTTAGTATATACGTACGTACGTACATATATACTCTAACAAAAAAGGCCCTTTAAAATATGCAGGAACCACTACTACAGATGCTCAGAAGCTCTTTCTGGAATGTTCGTAAGAGTTACGTGCCGTTCGTCGGAGAAAATACCCTGAAGTCTCTGGCTTATTTTTACTGGGGGGGAGGTCGGCCCCCCCCACTCAGCAACCTCCCCCCCATAAAAGCCCCCCCCATAAATTTTGACCTCCCCCATAACCCAAAAAATTGCCAGATTTCACCATTTTTACCCTAAATTTCCAAAAATTTTTCCGGCTTCGCCGGAATTTTAACGAAATTTTCGCTATTTTAGCGTAAAAAAACACCTAAAATTAGTCAGTTTTTAGCGATTTTTGGCAATTTTTTCACAAAAAGACGTAAAAATTTGCAAATTTTTTTCCAAAAATATGCCCCCCCACTTTTGGTGAGCCCCCCCCATCAATGGGGGGGGGGGCAACTTTGAGGCCCCCCATATCGCCCCCCCCCATAAATTTTGACCTAAAAATAAGCCAGAGTCTGGCAGTGATAAAGCTAGAAACGCATCTGTTCGTAACGTATCCAAAATTAGTAGATTTAGTTCAAATTTTCCGCAACAAAATTTAAGTGTTCCAGGGGGTGCTATATAATAACTATTGCACGTAATGTATGGCTTTTTCCTTTGTCGGTGGGGGAGGGGGGAGGGAAGCTATGTGGGAGAGGTTTCCATCTTTTGTCTCAGTTGTCTGGTCCAGGTGCGTAGCCAGAGAGCAGGGTGGGGGGCATGGCCCCCTCCGAACTCGGAGGTGAAAGAATTTTCAAGGGCTATTTGGGGTGAGGAGCCAATTTTTCCCAAACAGAACTGTGCGTGCGGCGCTCATTTTACATATAACTGTCCCCCAAAACAATGAACAGTATATATATATATATATATATATATATATATATATATATATATATATATATATATATATATATACACATAGGCGTAGATATGGGGTGGGCGCCCCCCCCCCGAAGCCCCTTTGCCCCCCTGGAAATTTTGTCAGCGAAAAATTTTTAAGGTCGCGCGCAGCGCGAGCTTTGTATTGCGCCGTGTTTTTTGCTGGCGAAGTAGTCTGAAATATATACAGGTTTTATTCTCTTCAGGTCTTCTTCTTTCTCATTTTTAACCTTTAATTTATCGAAAAAAAATCGCTAGCTCTGAACCAAACTAGAAAACAATTTTGTGCGAAACTGTTACTGGAAAAATAGGTTTAAAACATATAGTATAAAAATTTTATACTGGGGGCTGTGCACCCATACTCCCGCTTGTTTGCGTTCTTACACATATTGCTAACTGCTAGGACAAGTTGATACGTATTGTTTCTGTCTTTTAGTCTTGCAGATGTGGCACTTATAAAGAAAGTGTTCAAAATTAATTCCTGAGGGAGTCTAAATTGAAGAATGCTACAACTTCCCCCGTGGGTCCTATTTCTTTGCGACATTTGGTTTCTCCACAGCGCTTCCAAGCGTACAATTCTAGCTCTCATATTATTTGCTGGTCTGAAATATACAGCAAGAAAATGCTTAGAAAAGAATTGTTTTCATGTCTAAAATATCAAAAATTCTCAACTTCTGCAGATTTAAAATCAATTCAGTCAAAAAATTTAAAAAGTTAAAAGTTTACATCTCTGGTATTAAAGAATAATATATATAAAGTTTCTCTAGCAGTTCTGAATAAGCAAATCTGAAAAAAAGCTTTAATAATTAAGCCGTTTTTGGTAAAAATCTGAAAAAATTTCTTAAGTTTATTAATTTAGAATTAAAGCTTCAGCAGCCGTTTTTGGTGACAATCTAAAAAACTCAATTTTATTTTCAAAAATATCGCAAGTTACGATTATTGTGGGTCACGGTAAAAAATTGCTCCATTTCGAGAGGGTGGGGTTTGGTCCGCGCCCCCCCCCCCCCCGACTTGCCAAAGATCCGCCCACCCCGAAGCAAAGACCTATCTACGCCACTGTATATATATATATATGCTTGAATCAGGCGCGATGGAAAAACTGCGCAACATTTTTGGCTTTCCCCCTCCCGCTCGAAATTTTTTCTTGGCTACGCTAGTGGTCTTGTCACACTCTTTTATCTATTATGTTTTCTTGTTGTTTCAGGCAACAGCCTTCTCAGTCTAAAGTGCCAGCTGCTATCCAGCTATCTCAGTCAGCTCAGCCACCTGGCCCTCTGTCGGCTCAGCCCGTCGGCTGGCCACAGTCTGGCCGGATCCGGGGCCGTCTACCGGTCGACGGTCCTGCGAACGGTTCTGGAAAAGATTAAACCGCTGGAGCACAAACTGCAGTATCAGCTGGATAAGGCTGTCCGGTTGGCCTCTGCGGAAACGGCTAGTGGGAGGCCGGCGGGTAGCCCTGGAGGCTCGGATCCGTTAAGGTTAGCTTTTGTCCCCCCCCCTCACCTATATCTCCTGTTTTGTCTTTAAACTTTGGTTCTCAGCACTTGAGCCCTGTGCGGTTCACTCTGTAGGTCTGAAAGTTGTACACTTTGGATTGCGAGCTGCGGTTTTTAGCTGATTCCGCTGAAGCTCCTCCGTGCGGTTCAGTCTCTGAGGGTTAGGGTGTGGATACTCCAGCCAGGAGTCGGATCTTTCGTAGTTTTGGTGCTTTGGACATTGTGTGCAACAGTTATATACTTTCTTTCCATTGCTTAGTTAAAGGTGTACGTATTCTCAAAGAGGCTGTTAAGCAGAACTTGGGTAGGCTAGGTTAGCATTGTCATGGGTTTTTTTCAACGTTCAGCATATTTATTCTATGGGGACTTTTCGCCAGTGAGTAAAGCCTTTTAAAGCCCGAGAAGGGTTCCCCTAGTGTCGGAAAGAAGGGTGATTTTTTAGAAACAGTTTTCTCAAAAATGAGCCAAAAACTTTCTGGAGGTGCAATTATTTTAGTTGAAGTTAAATTTCTCAATATATATACCTATTCAAAAACGTGTCACTACAGTTTGGGAACGAATCAAAGTTAAGCTTGGTTCGATTGTGCCTGGGTGACTCAATCGGTAGAGCGTTGGCCTAGATAGCCAAAGGTTGTGGGTTCGATCCCCACCTCAGGCCCGAATTTTCCGGGTCGGAGGTGCAGTAGTGACATCCTTCTTTCTTTCATTCATAATCTTGTATTATTCTCAAAATAGCCAAACAGGTCAAGCAGTTTTTGAGCTCTTCCAACTTTAGTTTGATTTTTCTTCTCGCCTCAGCCGTGTACGATTGAATGCCGTTCCGAAGTGTATTTCGGCGGTAAGTATATAGTTTCTGGCAAGGGGATATATTAATCACGAACATGACCCCCCCCTCCTTTAAAACTTGCCTTCAATTTTTTTGCATACAGCCCATTCTCGTGTACATGTACTTGTTTTGTCCAGAAAAAACTCAAATGTACCACATGATGTAATTTTCTGTTTTTTTTGATAATTTTCAGCTTCAAACCAAAACCTTGGTCAATGCAGGCCAAGACTTCAGCCGAAACAACAGATTCAGAAGAAGACGAAGAAGAAGAAAGCGAAGAAGAGGAATTGGAAAAATCGGTTTCGAAGCCGAAAAAATCGGGCGAAAAATATGTGCCACCGAAACTGATGGAAATGCCCTACGAAGAGGAAAGTCGACAGGAAGTCAGACGTCAGAAGGAGGACACGCGTCGACGTGCTCGTCTAACTGACTCTATGCTGTCGGATCTGAGGGTGCGTTTTGATTGGTCGGGTTCTTGCGATAGATAATAATTTTCGCAAAATATTTCGCGAAATCCCCCCTTACCCTTAAAACATTGTTTTAGTACTGATTTTTTTCTGGTTTCGTTTGTGTAGTTTTAACCTTCAGTAGTGAGTCTTCCATACGGCCCCTAATCCCTACCTTTCCTGCTCACGTCAGTTTTTCGGAAGTTCTTTTCTTTGGAAATTCCTAATTTTTTCCTATAAATCAAGAAAAATTATTTTCCGGGCCCAAAAAGTCTGGAAGAAAAGTTTAGGAGGATGGGGGACGAAATGTTTCACATTTTTTCTTTTTATCGTATTTTGCATGAAAACCTGCAGACGTTCATTCCATCCTTTCAATCTTTTACTACTCTTTTTAGCAGAGTCATTTGTTTCTGTTCTAGGCGCTAAACTCTCTGGAACCGGAGGAGATTCGGGAGAGCTCGACGACGGCAGCCGCTAGCGCCCTGCGTGATCGACTGATTCAGCGTGAGCGAGACGTTGAGAGATACGAGGAGGAATTTATGACCCGACTCCCAGTCACCCGGACGGATAAGCGAAGGAGAAGGTAAACTGCAACCCTCCTACGGTTTTTATGCAAGAATTTATTTAAATGGAGCACTAGTAGATGAATATATTCGAGTTGTTGGCCGGCCGATTTTAAGAACCAGGACAATACTTGATATTATTTGTTATACATAACCAGGAGTAACTGCATGCGTCATTTAATGCTGAAAATTTTGCAAATTCAGCGAAAAATAGGGCAAATCTGGTAACGGCCGGCCGCCCGCCCGGCCGGCAGAGTCAACAAATCGACCGGGCAACAACACGAATGGTACACTAAAGAGTCCAATCGGAAGACCTCCCCCATTGGCTCTCTCCTGTTTCGAACTTTCGGCGTTTTTCATTATTTCTTTATAATGGGAAGAGTGAGGCACTCAGCTACTCCTCGGGGGGGGGGGGGCGGGTGCGGGTGCGGGTGGTCTTGTCAAGTTTGTGAGATGAGTTGGGGAAGGTAGAAATTTTGGGGTTGGGCTTTTGCAATAAAATGCGTTTGACTGGCCACTACTAGTGGTTTCCGCATTACCCTTGTTTAGCCATGTGTTTTTATGTATGTTGTCGAACTATAAATAAAAATCTGACTGGTATTTGCGTCAACTACCGTTCCTCCTTTGTCTAGTCAGATGCCGAAATTTTGAACGCAGCGCTCTATCGCTCTGTCAACTGCTGGTGGTTTTAGTTGATTGTTCGTATGTAAATTTGAATTCTAACTCTGTTTCCTGTTTTAGATTATTGGGAAATGCTAATTTGGACGGGATTGCTGATTTTAATGATTATGAAGCGCTGCTCAATCCTGGCAGATCCAAGAAATCTAAGAAGAAAACTGGTTTTAAGAAACAAAAATCTGGAAATAAGAAACGTAGAAAATATTAACCTTAATATTTTGTCGTTTAATTGTTGGATAGTTATTGTTGTTGGTGGAATAAAATAGTCAGGCTTTTTGTACATTAACTTAGAGTAGAGATAATGTCTGGTTTGACAGCTCCTTTTAGTTTTGTCGGGTTTCAGATTATGTCGATTTCTATTTTCTAGCTTCGATATCACAAAATCTATTTAATGAACACAGATTTCTTCTGATTTTTGGCTGTGAACTTTGTTGTTCACATCTTGACGCTCGTTTCAATATCGGACTGAATCTATACTTGAATGGGAGGTAAAAGTTCACTGCCCTTGTGGAAGCAAATTAGGGCACCCCTTGTGGAAGCATTTTTAAGCGTATACTTTTGAAACCAATTTTTACGGTTTTTCGCGAGAAACAGCGATGTTTTAGCAAAAGCAACGGTTTTCGGACGTATTTAGCAAAAAATAGTGATTTGAAGTGAAACGATCTGGCGACGTCGGAAAATTTTTGGAAATTTTGGTTGGAAAACCTATTTCTGGACAATTTTCTTACCCCTTGTGACCAAGTTTCTTACCCCTTTTGGGAGCAACTTCGGGACCGCTTGTGGGCGACTTCACCGAGGGGGGAAATTCCCTCTCCTTGTCCACATGTGACTGAATCCGTAACTCTGGATCGAATCGGGGTTTATTTGTCGATTTTTTCACGCTGGAGTTGACTTAAACATTTATTTTACGTTACTGTTTGAATGAAACGGTTAAGGTTTGCTCTTATCAAAGTATATTTGGGCTGATGCGAAAACGTCCTCTGGTCTCTTCAGTTTGAGAACGAATTCAAACTTAAGCTTGGGGTCTTTTCAAGAAATGGTAGGGTAGAGTTGAGTTAAAATTAACTCGTTTAACTCCATTCAAGCTTCACTTTCCACCTTTTGACTCTTTCATGAAAAGGTTGAATTAATTTTAACGCTACTTTACTCTTTCTTGAAAAGGCCAAGCAAAGGCAAATACAAAGCACCTAGGTTTTTCAATCTTGTAGTGAAAACGTGTCCTTGGTTGTGGCTGAGGGTTTCACTCAGCGAGGATTCGTCAGAATTATTCTTGCTTTATGACGATGTCTAATTCAGACAATAGGACAAAATGAAACAACCAAAATCTACGAGTTCCTGAGGATTTACATCAAGAAAATTAGGTAAACGGGGCTAGCAGGCGGATCCGCGAAGGATACAATCCATTGGCTCTCCCCTGTTCGGACGCGTTTGCACCAAATGTGGTTAACCATTTGCTAACCATATGGTTATTTGCTAACCAAATGTTTAACTAACCATTTGCTAACCATAATCATATGGTTAGAAATAACTTCCTTGCACCAAATGTGGTTAGCAAATCGACCATATGGTTAGCAAATGGTTAGCAGGAGCTTGAGGCGGGACTTCTCTCAACCAATCAGATTACGCCGCTGCACTCGTTTATCCAATTAATTACATGGAAATTTTAAAAAGCTTCACTCACGATTAAACACATTTCAGTGTTGTGTATCTATATAACTCCTATCTTGTGCCTTCTGTCTATACGTAAACGAACTTTTATAAATACTTATAAAGTATGTACAAAACATTCGTGAGACAAAATTTCACTATGCAATTGGTAAGAGATAAAGGTCATATAAAAGCAGTGACATCTTGTTATCAACTTCACAAAAATTATTATTGGAATACAAGTATATACTTTTCAAGAACACCCCTATTAACGATTTGAGCAATAGAAGAGATTTTTATCTTTTCTGACCAACTTACATATGAATCACGCAAAATATTGGACCACTTCAACATGTTCCTATATATTCCAACATTAGTATACGTTCCATTTATTCTTTCGTAGTTCTACTGGTTCTACGGTGTGGTCTGTAAGTTTCTTGCCAGAACGTGAAAATTCACTTTCAGTTCGTGGTTTATCCTGCTCAAGAGAAGGGTTAGCCAAAGCCAACCACATGTTAACCATTTGCTTAGCATTTGGTTAGCAAGTGGTTAAGTTAAATGGTGATTAAATTTTTGGTGCAAAATAGTTTACCATTTTGCTAACCACATTTGCTGCAAACCAGTGTAAGGCATCGGCCTTAGTGACTGCAAGCAGGCATTTTTCATTATTGCTTTATGAGTTCCCAAGTACAGTAAGTCACTCACACACAACAGAGAAATGAAAAGCAATGCGTAGAGTCTGTGCACCGTGTTACGTTTAGATTTTCCAACTCACTGTGATCTGAAATCCTGTTTGTCTGACTCCGAATTTTTCTGGTCGGAGGTGCTGTAGTAGTGACATCTGGTTTGATTCGTTCTTTCATTTATAATTTTTTGGGGTGGATATCTGGAATCGTAATTAGAAATGCCTCAGTTAATTCGTCCCTGTGATTCCTTCAAATAGACACCTTCACTTTAATTTGACTGTGTGTGTAGTTCGGGAAATAATGATTTTCTGCAAACCAGACAAGTTTGATCCCAAAATAAAAACGCATCTCAAAAGTTAAAAAGATGCTCCCAGAAGCACAACTAGTAGAATTAATTAATCTAGTTAAACTAGTACAAGAAGTAAAAATGTAGAGCTTAAGGTGGTGATTCCTTTTGGGCACATATTGTTGTTTGGCGGCGTAAATCAAGATGAAATTTGATGAAACTTTCCGAGATAAGTCCTTTCAGCGTTCTAACACTCTCTGCGCAATCCCGATTCAAAAATTCGAGATTTCCGGTCAGAATGGGTTTTCCCAATTTCTGAACGTTTGGCATCTGCTATACAGTTACGACTATATTCATTCGAAGGATCTCATTGAGCTTCCTATCTTTGCTTTTTAAGGCAACGTTCCAGCTTTTCTCTACCGTGAGATATAACCGATTTTCTTGATTTTGGCGTCGAACACTTGTCATTTTTTTCAGAAATCAAGTAATCCATCATTTCTTGAACTATGCAAGCCGTAAACTCAAACTAAGGGCGTCGATCTGAAGGTCTCACAGGGACAAGTTATCCGACGCATGATTGTCTTCCAACTGCTATCCTGTAGGCTGATATCATAAAAAGTGTAGTTTTTGCAAAAAACACGACCAATTTTTTTCTAAAGATTGTGGAGCATTCACCATGCAATATGGAGGGCTGCTACTGAACAAATGTGTTCTGCACAAATATATCCAGGGACGATTTTTTAGTTGCCCCGATTGCTGCTTTCTAGCTAAAGTAAGCGCTTGACAAATTTGGAAAAAGCAGGCAAAATCCAGGTTACGCCCAGATTTCAACTTATTTCTCTATAACGAAGAGCGATTTCACAATAAATAAAAAATCGTCCCCAGCTATTTGATGGAGGTATCGAATGATATAACCGATGTCTCGCGAAAAAATTTACTTGAGTCTGCAAAAATTCTGGAAAATTATATTTCTTCTAAAATGTGTTAAAAAATTTTAGAAATGCAACTTAGTTTTGTGGCATGCATTAAAAAGAAAAAATTTCAAGCTACATTTTGATATAAAAATGGCTTCTTAACTCCAAGTAATGAATGAGTAATAATGGTGTAAACTTTATGTGACCAAAGGGAATCACCATCTTAACATGTAGAGATTTTTCGAATGAATATTGTTACACACAACTCCACAGCTTCTATCCAACTAACTATCAGAAATCGGCAAAAGTTACCTTGTTCGGAAACCTCGCATTTTTGAAATAAGGTGTGAGAACGTATTATTAACTGCGGAGGGTGTGAGAACTTATTTTCGAAAGGTTTATCAAATTTTGGACTTAATTTGAGCAGTCTGGTAACAATATGTACCCAAAAGGAATCGCAACCTTAAGTCGATAGGCGCAGACCTGAATTTGAGAAAAAGGCCTGAAAGCGGCGAATTTTGTGTACAATTGTTTAGATTAATACCTTTGAAGTGTCCAGCCACATCTCCCACCAAGACAAAGCAGGCTTTAGCTTAAAAAGTAGAGACTGGCTCAAGTAGCGGATCAGATCTAAAGGGGTCATAACATTTTTGATTTACAAAACTGGTTTCTAATATATTGCAGATATGGTAGTAGTATGGCTCTAATAAAGTTAGTTAACTATCCGTTTAGGTTTAAATTTTAAAATCCCATGTTTCATTTGACTCGATAAAAATAATATTTTGTTTGGCTTTCCAACCATAGTTCCAAAGAGGGAGGGGTGGAGAGGGTTGCTGCGAATTTTTGGTTATGTACAACAGTATATACATTACATACATAAGTGTACAGTAGGGCGGTGATGCCCTACTGTCATATTTTATTA
>JASAND010025095.1:0-11902 GCA_030248195.1 Trissonchulus latispiculum
ACAAAATATATGATTATATTAGGACCTTCCTCCTGGAGATTGCCTCTGATTATATTAGAGCCTCCCAAAATTATTCAAGTGAAATTCAATCTGTAAAAGCTTGTACGTACAAAATATATGATTATTTCAGAGCCTCCCAGAAATTATTGAGGTTCCAGATAAGATTCAAGAAAATTATATAAGAGCCTCCAAAATACAGGCAAAATTTAACCTTTAAAAGCTTGTACGTACAAAATATATGATTATTCGAGAGCCTCCAGCTAATTCCATATTAGAAAACTACTTGAGAGAAAGCTTATGCATGTAACTATATGATTATTTAAGAGCCTCCCAAAAATGATTGAGGTTCCAGGTGAGATCCTTTTAAGACCCCCTGTAATTATATGATTAAATTGGAGCCTCCCAGTGAGTTGCTATTACAGAAAATATTAGCGAGGGACGTAATAAATATATGATCAAATTGAAGCCTCCCGAAAATAAAGCCTCTGACCTCCGACAAAAAGTTGGTGTGAAAAAAGTTTGGGAAAAGTTTGAAAAAAGTTTGGAAAAAGTTGGGAAAATTTTTGAGAATGTTTAAAAAGTTTGGTAGAAGACTGTTGACAACCAGACAAAAGTTTGCATGAAGTTTGGCTGCCTCCCTGTCTTAAAGATATGATAAGAGAAAAAGGTTGGAAAAGTTTGAGAAAAAGTTTGGCAGCCTGGAAGTTTGTTGCTTCTTGACATCCTCCCTACAGTGTCAGAAGTTAGCGTTATAACAGGAGGCTATCACTTCCTATGCATTTCATATGATTAGCAAGTCTCCCACTGACCGTTACCATGGCAACTATGGGATCCAAAAGAGCCTCCAAAAAGCCTCCCAAAATAGCCTGAAAAGAGCGGTCAATTGTCCTCACATATACTACTTAGGATTTTAAGGATAATTAGTATTTCAAGGTCATTTAGGCTGTCACTTAATGGCTAATTTAAGACTTAAGGGGTGTAAAGCTCTCATGGCTTAATATCAAGACTATTGTGTAACAGCCCATAGCCAGTACAAGCCAAAACTATTAGCTAAGTGCGCTGGAACCCGGGTTTATATACTACTTATAAGTGCTTTACAACACGACATTGCTTGCATTGATAGGTTTAAGCAGCGTCCTTCTTCTTCTTCTCTCCGGGCGCGTCAATGGTCTTCCCATTATATGCGTTTAAGTAGCGTCGCACGGGAAGCCCTCGTGCGTGGCACTCGGAGCTTCCCACAGGGCGTGCGTATAAATCTCTGAATGCACGCAGAGTCGTGCAATAAAGTATACTTATTCTGATGAATTCCATCGCAGCTCACTCGCAATAAACAGTCTGTATCCTGTTCAAAATCTTTTCTGTCAAATAGTTTAATCAAATTATAAATGGACAAGTTCACAACTTTATAGATTCACTGTAATGCCAATGCGTTTGAATATTATTCGAGCTATTCAGTGAAATTGAATATAGGAGAACTAATTTTATTTTATCAATTTAGGACATGGGCCATGTACTGCAACGTCGACAGACATAGACATTTTAGTATTTGCGTAGTGCGTGGGCAATTAAATTTTTGACATTATCAAGATGAAATTCCCAAATTCCTGACACTAGACCAATAGAAAAGTGAAAGGGAGAGTCAGAAGTAGTGTTGGAAAATAAGAAAATTTTGCGGGCCGGGCAGGTGGCGGGCCAGGCCACATGGGCCGGCCCGGGGCCGCAAATTTCTACGGAGCTTCCACACTCTTCTCATAGACGTAACTTAAGAAGGATTAGGTTTATCTAATAAATAGCCACCATATAACAACTTTAAACCTCCAGATACCGGCACAGCTCAATTCTAATTTCCATTATGTGTAAAAACAAAGCCATTGAAAATCCGTAAATGAAACTTTGCTTGTAGACTTGAAATTGCATTGAAATTTACTGAAAAATAGCCATTTACCGTGTAAAAAACCGGCCCGGGCCGCCTAATTTTAATCTTGCGGGCCGGGCCGTCGTCGAAAAATCCGGGCCAGCCCGGCCCGCGGCCCGGCACGAGCCCGTGGTCCGCCACCGGCCCGCATCACAACTCTAGTCAGAAGAGACCGCTAAAATACTGCAGCAAGAAAGACATAAGAAATTCAGAGACAAATAAATGATGGGAAAAGAAGAAAATTACAAATATTAAAACTGTATACCTGTGCATATTCTCGACATATAACTATATATCTATTTAGATATTTGGATATTTAGATATTTAAATACATTTAGATATTAGATAAAGATTAATTTAATTAATAAGATTAATTTTAAGACAATCTGATTTCTTTTAAAAATGGTTACAAACAAACAGAATATGGCCATTATTGTTTTGCATAAAGTTTTCATAAATATCCTGGTCAAAAATTGTGGCTACGTTTACAAGTTTGCATCCAAAATGTATAAGCTAGGTGGCGTAGCAACATTTCAATACCACCAAACGGCACAGAAGATGTAGAGCTTCAAACTGACTCGTGGCTCAATTTATAACGATTAATATTAGTACGTAATAGCTTTCCAAATTGGACTGAATGTAAGAGAAGTGCAACCTTAAAAGAATGTCGATTTGAAGGCGTCACAAGGGCCAACCAGTCCAGGTGTGTTCATCACGCACAACATCTATCTCTTCGCCCGTACCTAATGTGTGAAAATGTAGTTTTTTGCAAAAATTCAACCCTGTTAAATTGAGTACGTTATGGCGTTTTGAAAATGATTGCGGTCAAGCGTTACACTACCTTAACAGCAGCGGCGAAAATGGGGAGCCTCAAAATTGATGGACCGGTTTTCTCGAACACAATTCATAGGCGTGGTCAAAAATACTTCGTCGTTTGGTCTTAGCTGGCTCTCAGTAGCTCACTAGGCATCCGGGAACCGGTCCAATCGCCCAGGCATTCAGTTGCAAGTTGGCCATTAAGCAATTTCAGATAAAATATCCCTCGGAAAAATATTTATTTTGAAGACTGAACTGGTCGCTTTTCTTTAGCTTTCCCACATTTCGAGAAATCCATGTTCAAAAATTGTTTTCTTGTTATGGGATGCCCAAGTCTAACAGTTGAAATGAGACAGCATTCAGTCATCAACACCATCTGTGCAGCATTGTAATCTTCACAACCTATTGCGCAGAATTATGTACAGTCAAATTCCTGATAAAGGCATTAATATACAGTTTCTGCATTTAGTTCACCGACAGAAGCACAATCCAGAGGTTTTGTCGAAAAACCATTTTGGCAAATCTGAGATTTTTTTTTGATTTGAACATTAGTATATCAAATATTAATCTCTTACTCCACTCAAAATTCAGCGTTAAATTCCCTCTCAATAAAATTAAATTTCCCAAGTTAAATTCCCAAGTCATGTCGTCCCGTTTTTTCTATGCATCCACTGCAATTGATTTTGTAGTGTTATTTTAGCTAGTTTTGTTAAGATTTATTAGGTAGCTAGTTGTAACTTTAGTTAATTTTAATTTTACGATATCTTAGGATGCGCGCTATGATAGTATTTCAGCACAGATTCTAATTGTGATGTGAGACAGGGGTCACTTGATAGTATGACGAACAGGTCTTTAATATCTAACGCCTGGAATAGAATGAAGTCGTGTTGAGTACTCTAATTGATTACTTCTACCGTGTTTGACTTCAACCTCCATATTGTGGTCAACACCATTTGCACTCAGGACATTTAGAAGAGGCTTAATAAATGTCGATTACGTAATTGGAGCTAAATTTCTTAACTGAAATCTAATAACGTAATAATTTGACGCAATCCGTTTCTCGAAGTTAACTCCTGCGCCAAGACTAATGAAAATCCAATTATGAAACCGTCCATTTATCATATCAGACTAGTATTGGTGGAAACATAATTTGTGCTGCTCTTTGTAAGGCATTCATAACAGAGACCACGAAAATGCCGACAAGAGACAGGCGTATTCTGTTATATAAGTAAACTGTTTCGTTCGGTAATTTCCACATGCCCAACATCTTCTTTTGTGAGGTTGATTGCTTCATTCGGTCCCCATTATCATTTCAACCTGGTAGTTCAAAATGTTTCCCTTACTGCTCTTTAATGCTGTGTAGGAAGCAAAGTAGCGACAGTCGACAGGTTGCCATTTTTGGCACTGTCAGTAATATTGCTTGTGAATGTAGCAAGCAGAAAACAAAGCAAGTTAAGATTCTAGTTCGGCAATTTGCAGCAAATTTTGACAGACTGTAATTTATCCAATTCTTGGGGTTCAACGATAGTTTTGAGATAATTTTAGCGCTTAGAATGTGCTTGTTAGAACTAGGTAGAGTACAGCTGTCTCATTTCAACTGTTAGACTTGGACATCCCATAACAAGAAAACAATTTTTGAACATGGATTTCTCGAAATGTGGGAAAGCTAAAGAAAAGCGACCAGTCAGTCTTCAAAAGAAATATTTTTCCGAGGGCTATTTTTTCTGAAATTGTTTAATGTTCAAGAAAACTTTGAGGCTTTGAGTTTGTACGTTTATTTCTCTCGAATAGAGAGACAAAACGCGAAACGATGAAAAATAGCCCTCGACAAATCTCCCAAAAATGCATGTGTAAAGCCGTTTTCTAATTGCTTGCATGAGTTGAGGGAAATCCGTGCTCAAAACAATCTTATCGCGATTTTCAAAATTTAACATTTTCGTTGCTGTGCGAAGGAAGAGACGCAGAGAGCTCAAACATGTCCTTTAGGACTAAAAAGAAGGACAATACTTGACCGACGGGCCAGCACCTGATGAAGCTGTCGAAATCTTGCAATATTTGAATTTACAAAAAATGATCGTTTTTGGACTTCGAAAATCAATTTTCGCTGTTATCTCTTAAACCGTTCGGAATCGAAGAATACTCTCAGGAGCAAAGTTGTAGGTCTTCGTCCTATGATTATAAGTTCGTCCGTGTAGGGTACCCACATTGCAAGTTATGGCGGATTAAAGCAAATTTCCCCAAAACTCAAATTTTCACGCCGCGATTTTTCTGAAACATTTTCATGGCTAAATGATGTAATCGTAGCAAATTTGATTGAATTTTAAAGACAACTGCTCTTTTAAACCCCAAAAATACAGGAACCCAATCCACCGCCTTAAAGCATGTAGTAAACGTACCCATTTGTTTGCCAACAACATTTCCCGCGTACACAAACGGATATGCTAGCAGCAATTTCTGCAAAACAGCTTTCATTACTGGCTATGACCTGTATGACGGTTGATTTGATTAGCAATTTAACGTTAGCAGTTTAAATTTTGCATAATAAAGACAATTGCTTGCCTGCCTAAAGAGTCTGTTCATAAACGATTTTCAAACTTAAATTAGAATATGGTTGGTTAAGTGGGCGAACGTAGTTATTTAAAATAATAAATACAATTAAAATAAAAAATGCGTACATTGCAGTCGTAGAAGGTGAGAACGGTTATATACTGTTTATTTTTTGTTGGCCATTAGGAAAAAGTTGTAAGTTTTTACACGGAAATGATGAAAATTTTTAGAGAAAGTTTTTGCTTGCAGAAAATGAACTTTTTGCAAAGAATCTTGTAAGCGACGCCATTGGACTAACGCTTGCAAAAAGCTAGCACTAATGAAAAATGTCGTTAGCGGTAAGTCTATTGGTTTCTTTGTTATAATTCTTACAATATCAGTTCATTCTTTTAATTCTGTACTGGCAAAGCAACCATAATATTTACTTCTCTACCAGTGCGACTAATACATCGACGATCACGCTGTTGTCAGATCACACTAATGCTAATGAGTACGATGCAGACCAGTAAAAACCTTTGTTCAACATTTTTCAATAACTTCGTCCGCGTGCTTTGATAACTGAAGTTATTAAAGCTAAGAAAAATAAACTTTTTACAAAACGGGATTTCGTTAGAAGGCACCTGTCCCAAACCATAGAATGGTGCAGTCAATTTGCTTAACCTCTGGTTTTTACAACATAAATGTTCTTAAGTAAATTGAGCAAATGCAGATAACATTAATTATGCCTTTCAAGAAAAAATTGCTTACTGCTTCATGTGATTGCATTCATTGTGATTTTTTGCTATTAATATGTCAAATTGTCAATCCTTATGGTTTCCTGGCCATGTAGGTCCTGGCCATTACTAGCTCCAAGGCCCTAGTCCATAAGTAGAATAGGTTAATTAAGTAATCTTATCAAAAAGTCAAATATATTATGACAAACGTGGCCATTCATTAGGCATTGTATACACTGACGAAATTCTCAATTGCATTGTCTGCACGTGTGTTTACTACCTGCTCTATCGAACGAAAGCATTCATAATGAACTATGAATTTTGATGCACGCTATATTTCATCTCAACTAATGGTAGTCATTATGCTAACATAACAGATTACTCCGGGCATTTCTACTGTCTGCTGACTGTCAAATTGCCTGTGATTTAACATCACCAATCCCACAGTTCAGGTTACTCTGCCTCAATGGCCCATTCTTTGCGTTGGGCTCTTTGACTCCCTTATCCGTATTGGAGGAGTTGGCTTTTGGTCAGAGCCCAGACACGTACTCAGCAACTACGGTATAACCCCAACTGTGCCAGGAATGTGAGATACCGCATTCTGTGGTGTTTCGGTATTTATTAAGTTGAAAGCATAAAAATTCTACTCTGCGAAGGCTCACGCTGTGTCAAACATCTCGTGTTTTTTGGCAACATATATTCCACCACAGTATTCCGCTTTGTGGTTTCGTTATCACAAGGATGGTCTAATAAGGATGGAGTTAACATAAAGTAAAATTAGATGATTATGCAACACTCCTGCAACAAACAACATTAACAATATTTTTAACACTTAAAGTTTTGAAGCAAGACTAATACAGCTTCCAGTCTGAAATTCGGCCATCAGACAAAATTAGTTTCAGTTGTGGCTTCAGTGTCAGTCGGCGACCTAAATTAATTGCTGATAGCAAAGAAACCAAATTGGCATTACATTTATAATGCAGGACTTATACCTGACAAGTAACCTGTGCATGCAACTTCAACAAAACAAATTCAGTTCGCAATTAAATACGCTGCATCAATAGATTTGCGGCTGAGCAAGAATTTTTTTGAGCGAAAAAAGAGCGTTTTTGAAAGAAACGGTTTAATGCAAACTTTTCTGGTCTATTACTAGATTTCATGAAGTAAATAGTTTGAAAACAGACAAATATAATGCTGTTATACAATTGATTGAGGAGAAGGTAGTTTTCAAATTTTCAGAGCTTGTGATGAACCGTTACATACAATGCGTTGCATACATACAATCAGAGTGGTGCCACGCCACGATCCATATCCGGTCTGCCGGCGGAATCGCGGTCGGTCTCAAACGCTGACAAGACTCAACTGTTAGACTTCTCCTATTAGTTAATTATATTATATATGTTCTAACACTCATCACTTTAAAGGCTACTTATTTAGATTCATCCAACCAACTTTCTCAAATCACCGAATGCTAAGTATCGTAAATTGGGGACATTGCTAACAGTAGCTGCTGTTGTTTCCCTGAGCTTCTACGTTTTGCAAACGTTTGCATCTTATTACAGGAACCCAATAACTGTTCATTTAAGGGTAACTATAGTAGTGTATTGCCTTGCATTTTCATACCAAGAAGAAATTTTTCGTTTAGCAAGTAAAACAGGAGGACCTGAGAAAAACAATTTTAATTCGAGTTCTCATTGTTGTTCATTGTTGAAAAGTTGTCTGTACCTCAACCGGCCATTCAATTTTGTTAGTTTGAGTTTGGATAGGTGTAGGTGTAGATTCTTTAGTACTCACATGGCCTAAAGACAAACTGGGTATGGGAACTGCTGAGATTAGATCGTTTGATGGACTTCTCATGTGAGACGGGCTTATCCATCTTTAACTATACAACTATCAAATACCATTTGTGCACCTATCTAAACTCATTAGTCAATATAATGATATTGTCAACATTGTTGGTGTTGGAGGTATCGAAGGCGTCGTTGCTTGCTGAAGCATCAGAACTCAAACTATTATGATATATGTATGTGTCGATATAAGCAGTTCCGAGAAAAACTGTTTGAAGTCGGCTCATAGACTTCAGTAATTGTTATATCCGAGCCTTGAAATTTTAGACAAGTAAGGTTGAAAAACATTTAAGTTAGACAGGTCGAAGTGGAATTTTGTTGTGGGTGAGCTATCAAGCAAAAGGTCACTTGTGTGATATTTGATAAAAAATTCGTTATTTGGTATCTCTTGTAAGGTGTTAGTTGCTACCCAAATTAGAAAGAAGAAGTTATTTAGCTCTTATTGCTTTTAGATCAAATACGATCATGTCTTCCCTGCGGTAACTGTATGCAATCTCAATCCTTTATGGAAAATAGCCTTATTTGAAACAAATATTGGCCACAAGCTAGTGCGCAAGCTATCTTATGATATTAATTAATTAATTAATTGAAGATCAGATAAATTACAAATAACCTAATGACTGGAGAAACCGAAATTTCCTGCATAAAGTGTGTCAACAAGCTGAAAACTTAGTTGTAAAAATACAGAGAGCTGTTATCACTCATTTGTAACAGCGAATTTACTTAAACTAATTTGCAGTAACATTGAATTTAAGAACTAAATTGAAGCTTGCCATTATAGGCTCTATTTTACGAGCAAATGAAAGAAGTAGCATCTGCTCCAAATGTCACAACTGCTACTCACAAATTTACATTGGGTAGGTGTACTTATGATTGTTGACAATTCCTCTATTCACTGCTTAGAAGTTTGGCAACCCGCTGTCAACAAACATAATCGGTTGAGAGTAACACTGGCATGCATCGGAAAGGGCAAGAGTACATAGGATAAGAGTGTGACAGCATGTTCTCTGTTATCAGGTTTATCTACATGCTGTGCTTGACAACAGCTGCGCCGCCCACAAATTAATAGCGTGTGACCCCCACAAATGGGCACCCAGTACACGTTGCTGTACGCTTACTCAAAGTATGCCTACGTACTACTGCTCAAAAACATAAGGACTCGAATTTGCGTCAGTTTCGTGCAATAATAGAATGCAAGCTCAGCGGGCGATGTTGTTTGAAGCGAACTTTTCGATTCCGTCTCTGGAATGTTTGAACTAATTTCTGAGTAATTATTTCTTGTATCCGAAACATTCGTAGACTTCGTATCATCGCTTACTCAATTATGTGGAGGAACGATTTGAACGGATCACCAATTTTCTTACCTTTGGCGGTGGCTTCACCCCTACTTAAATTGTAGATATTAATACCGAATTTGAAATTCAGGAGAACATGACTGCATATTAAACTGATAAAAATTTTCGCCCGCGCTTAACAATCCTTTCAAAAAGGCACTAATCAACTTAGCCTAAATCACTAATTACAAAATTGTTTTTATGCAGCAGTTATCACATTCAACATTGGGTTGTTAGCCAATGGCTAGTTCACTGACAACAAATGTAGGGTTAACCTGCTCTTACCTGATGGAGAACAAAAAAATTAGCGCGATATTACTTTATTATTCTGCAGAGCCACTAAAATAAATGCTACTTACGTTAAACTCGATGCTAGGCAGTTTTGCTACAGCTTATTTTATTTATTTTAGGGGAACACAATGTAATGGGATCATATGCAGAATTTCCCCTCCTAAGTTCTCATATAAAGAATTTCCCCACTAGCAGTGAAAACACATTTTCAAGCAGAATGTTTACTGATTTCGGTGGTATTAGTTAGTACTGCTGAGTCATGAAATCAATGCCAATGTTTCTCGCCAGATTACTTTTGGAGTGTGAATTTTAAAAAATTTAAAAATAAATAAATATTGGTAAATCAGTTAAAGTTGATGAACTTAGGCAAAAGCTCATGATTAGTTCGATGATATACCTGATCAGCTTCAACAGCTCAAGCTTTGCCAACACCTTTCATTTTTTACGCAAAATCCTTTTATTAGTTTGTTTTATACATATAATCAAATTCACAAAATAAAACAGCGGCAATTTTAACTCAGTTCAGCAAGACAAACCAGTTTAATGTCTAAGTTCTCATAGGAAGAATTTCCCCCCTTAGTGTAAGGAGGGGAAATTCTGCATATTATCCATGTAATGTAATATAATAATGTTCCTAACGCTTTAGATTAACTTACTGCAAATAGTTATTTCGAAGCACTGGTTTAAGCTTTAATTATTATATCAAAAATATTGGCTGCCAACCCAAACTCAATTTTTACAATTAAAGTATTTATAGCAACCGAGACTTTGACACCGATGATCTGTCTATGCTTTATTTCATGTTCCACTTCCAAGTTTAATTAATTTGAGAATATTGACTGCATCCGATTCAGACGTGTGCTAGTAATGCTAATAATGCTAGTGCACGACACTCACAAATAAAAGGCGATAACAGTTTATTCTACTTCACCAGGACTCAACATGATAAAAATTTAACCATATTAATGTGAGCCGCAAACAACTTAGAAAAAGATTTTTAACAGACGTACAAGTTCACAGTGTTGAAGTTGAGAAGAAATTCTCCTTGATAGACCATTCGGTAATTAAGGCAAAAGTATAACCAGGTTCAGGTGAGACGCCGACAACTTAGAAAAGGAATTTTCGTGACAGACATAGCACGCTTTGCAGAGCCAAGGGCAAAGCTTCGAAAGATTTACCTTTCTTAGATTTGGTTAAAAAAACAGAATAACTGGTTTGATTTTGAGCTCGAATCTTTTGTCTTGTTTTCAAAAACATCAGGTTGTTTTGTTAGGAGAAAATGAGCTAAATCCGTTACTATCGATTTTGGCCCGAGCTGACCCTCACCCTTAAAAGTGTGTTTCATTTTCAGATAATGATAACGACTGTGTTGCTAAAGAAAAAAACTGCTGGAAGCCTACCGTACCCTGCCGATTGGTTAATTCGACCATCATGGATGCCAATGTAGCCGCTTGCCAGAATAACCAAACTACAGAAAAAGTCAATTGCATTAATTATGACAAAAGACCAGCTCCTGTTTGCGAAAACAACACTACAACTTACTGCATTCTGCCCTGTGGTTCACAGAAATTCCATTACAGTAAGCCTATATGCGTCTGTATAACTTAAGGTCGCACTTCCCTTACATTCAATCCATTTTGGAAAGCTATAACTTGTTCAATATTGAGCGCTATGAATTGAGCGACATATCAAAATGAAGCTCTGCATCTTCTACGTCGTTTGGTCTCATTGAAACGTGTCTACCTAGTTTGGATTTTTCGCAAACTTACCAAACGCGGCCACAATCTTTGACCAAATTTTTTTCTGAAAAAATTTTAAGCAACAAGAAAATGGTCGTATCCAATGTGTTTATGAGATAATTTGCCAGGGACGGTTTTTTGATTTTGTCAAAATATCATTTCAGTATGCAGAAATTGAGCATTTTGTGAAAATTTGGCATTTTATCCAACTTTGAAAAATCATTACTCTTGATTGGAAGCTGATAAAGCGAAAAACAAAAGACCGCCCCGGGCAAATTGTCCAAACAAATTGTGTGCAAAATATCTTTTAGATCCACCCATTGGTTGTGGAAAAAAATTTTGACCGCAATTTGACGAAATCAGTTATTCGACCAGAACTTTAGACTCATTCACTGTACAGGGCTCTAATTAATCTAATTTGTGCCTCTTTCGAAGCTCTTTCATTTGAATATAAACTTGTCTACGCTTTTAATGTACACTGGTTCCAATTCGACAAAACCTGTTTTCAGCAAGATCGTGTCAAAAATAACCAATTTTCGAGCAAAATTGATCAAAAATTCACTGCTCAAAAACGATATGAGCTAGCGACTTATGTCTAAAAGCAAAGTTATAGAGCGCATAATAAGCTTTAAAATGATTATAGTCGCTGGGAATAATTTTCTACACATAGTTCTAGAACTTCAAATTTCTGTTTCTCACA
>JASAND010025096.1:0-70063 GCA_030248195.1 Trissonchulus latispiculum
CTCAACGAGATCTCTCAAATGAATATAATCATAACTGTATAACTGCGGCCAAATTTTCGGAAATTGGGAAAAACCGCCCTGATAGGAAATCTCTGAATTTTTGAACTGGAATTGCGCAGAGGGTGTTAGAACGCTAAAAGAACGTATTTCGGAAAGTCTCGCTAAATTTCATCCTGATTTGCGCCGCCAATTAACAATTTGTGCCCGAAAGGAATCACCACCTTAACTAAAGAAAAGTATTCTAATTAAGATAATAAAGTTAGGTCTAATTAACACCTGATAGGTCTACATTAACGCGTGATATGTCGGCAGAATTGTCTTCAGAAGCGAGAGAAAGGGTAATTCGGTCACTTAATCCCCTATAATCGGAGTTGTCACTCCCCAAAAAGAGTCAAAGGCAGTAATCTGACGAATCTCTAGTTTGAATAATGAGTTGTTACTCGAGAGTAACGTAAGAAGAGTCTTCCGCATCCTTTTGTACAATAGTCATTGACAATCCTAGCACTATCAGGAAGTTATAAATCTGAAAATACGAGAATCACAACTTTGCGAATCTAAATTAACTGCGACTCGGACTATAACTGATGTTTTATGCTGAAAATAACAGTTGTTGGAAGATGGAACATTCAATAACTAGGTACGTAGTCAAATAGAGTTAATTCGTGATAATTAGTATAATTATGCAATATTTAATTAATTTTCATAATTTTGGTCGGTGACATAACTTGGTATGACATGGCTTATATGCAAGAGAATTTGATGCTGATTCTAAAATCAAACCTGACTTTCTAATTCCTAAAATTTGAGGGGCTCCAACCCCCATAAAATTCGGGGGATCCCATTTTAGGTGTAACGGGATTTGGGCTTTGTGTAATAGCAGTGCTATTAGTTGTTAGATTACTTTTTATTTCGTTATCTCCTATCACTCCAAAAACAAATGCTGTTAGGTTCCTGAGAGTAGGTTTCTTTTGGGTTTGACATAAATCAAGCCTTTTCCTTTTTTATTGTCTGGGAGGTTGTCTAACTCCCAGACTACACAGGACCCGGGGTTGTTGTCTTTCTTTCTCCTTATCAAATAATGTCCTCGCTAGAACTTTTATCCAGGACTAATGCCAACAAAGTAGGAAAAGAGAAATTTACACTTTTTCGCCCAGGCCATAAAATTAGAAGGGGACTGTCCTCCTTTCTTAATAATAAAATTATAATAGAAAGTAGCTAGATGGATGTAGGTACGTAATATGTTATGATGTAATTTTAAACTTACAGAAATTACATAGCTTGTGTAAATAACTCAAGAAAGAAGTTAAATTTCGTAAAATTGTCCCTTTGGTTAAGTCTGTGTGTTAAAGAAAATTTCGCAAAGTTTCGCCGAGTTTCAGCACACAAAATTCATCAAAAATGGGTCAGTTGGGGGTAATAATTTCAAAATCTCCTTAATCTCTACACCAAATGACCAGCTTTCTCAACCAGCCGCTGCAGGAACTGTGCAAAGGTGGCGAGCTTCTAGAAAGTTCTAGAACTTTCTAGAAGCTTTGCCTTAAAATAAAAGAGAAATTCCGCCTCCAGTTTGCTAATGACTTGTCACCGAGCTGTCAGCAAAACTGTCACCTTGGTCCCAAAAATTTCTCTTAGTCAGTGTTCGCTTGAGTGCAACCGAGAGCGATTGCTTCTCTCCTCGGTGCGTCTCCAGTGCATTGTCATAGCATGAAGAATTTCTACGCACCTTCCCCGGTTAGGCTAAAAAGTAGGACATTTCTGGCCTTCGGGCCAGAAAAGATAAAGAAATTGAGTTTTTAACAGCGAACACCACCAATCTAGGGCCATATTTAAGGCTTGTTATGCCTGGCCGGAAATCAAAGCCAAAGGATAAAGGCCGTAGGATTTTGACGGCCATTTTGGCCTTATGTTTTGTATTCTGAGGCCTTCGGGGCATTTTTATTATGCAATTTTTGGGGCCTTCGGGAAATATTTTCATATCTTTATAACACGGGCATTCAACACACATTCATTTTTTATGGCGGGAACCCTCTTATTATTGAGGTTTGCTGACCTCCGCCCTTCATTAACTCACTTAATGTTTAGGTTTCTTAGGTTTTGAAAAATATGTGGATGCCAGAAACTACCCGTTTGGTGGAAAATTAGCCCAGGTAGTTAACATATTCAACCCAAATATCAGCTAATTTCGTCAAGAATTGTGACAGTTATTCAATTTTCTCGATTTCCAAAATCTTTGATGTTTGCCGCTTTTCCAGCTTTGACAGGCTATTTTTCGCGACTCCTTCCACGGAAAAAAATTTTCAATTGGATTTTCATGATCACTTATGTCTCTGTTCTCATGGGATCTTTGCGGTTTTTCAAAATTTGAAAGTCGAGTTTTTTGAAAACTGTCACTTTTTGTCCCTTAATTTTAGCAAAACGAATAATCGTAAGCGTAAGTAGATAAGGTAGCCCAACCTTAAAGTTTAATCTGAGCTGAATCCAATGGCATAAAATTTTCGTGGCTACGATTCATATTGCGCCCACAATGCGTTTATAAACAGTTTACATAGTTCAGCTGGTTTTTGACTAGTTTGCACTGGTTGAAGCCAATCAATGCGGTAAATAACATCTTGTTGCCAAAAGTCAGCTGAAATAGGGAAATTGATTAAAAATTTATTGCGGGCACAATTTAAGTCGTAGCCACGGAAACTTTATATGGTTGGACTCAGCTCAGATTAAACTTTAAGATTAGGTTATTTTATCTACTTACGCTTATTACGCTTATTCGTTTTGCCAAAATTAAGAGTGAAAAACTCTGCTTTCAAATTTTGAAAACCGCAAAGATCACATGAGAGCAGACACATAAGAGGTCCAGAAAGTCCAATTGAAAATTTTTTCCATGGAAGGAGTCTCGAAAAATAGCCAGTCAAAGCTGGACAAGCGGCAAACATCAAAGGATTTGGGAAATCGAGAAAATTGAATAACTGTCACGATTCTTGACGAAATTAGCTGATATATATTTGGGATTGGGATAGCATATGTTAACTATATATCTGGGCTAATTTTCCACCAAACGGGTAGTTTCTGGCATCCACATATTTTTCAAAACCTAAGAAACCTATTTCTTTGGACGATTTATAATTTGTTTATGTTTGTTTTTCTACGAAACTAAAGTTCATGCCACAGCAGCTCAGAAAATATGTACATGTACTTTGCTCGCAGCAAAAATATGCCCATACATCAGTATAAACAAAATTTCGCTCCCTACATCTTTTGCTCAGACTTTAGTTGTGTTAATGCGCTCGCTAGGCAGATGCTGTCTTAACTCAATTAATATTGCTAAAACTAAGAAGCAGGCGCACGAAAGCTTCTTGATATTTGTCACAAAAGTGAGGTATATATGTAGCAATTAGTCAATGGAAAAGTGTGATTTAATCCTTACATTTGTGCACATTTCAGGAACGTTATTTAATGTTTGCTGTTTCAGTCAAAATGCTAGCCTGAAGAATATTTCGAATTATTGGGCACGCAGGGGCGCAAGAAAACAGCCGATATTTTGCACTAAGGTAGACCATATAAAGTACCTATTATGGCAGAAATAATTGTGTCCCGGTGCATTAAATTATGCGGTTTGCGGAAACGTCATACTGCTTTTAATACAAGCAAAGTATTAAGTGAACAAAATGTTTGCAGCATTTCCTTGGGAGTAGGGGGCACACGAAAGCAGCTGATAATTATCACAAAAGTGAGCTATATATGTGGCAATTAAGGGAGGGGAGGCTACGAACGGTTTTGCCCAACTTCTGCAGAGAAACCTGCCTTTTGACATATGATTAGCTAACATATCAAGGTTAAATAGTCCGTAGTGGGGATTATTATATCTAACACACATCGATTCTGGCACTACGCCAAAGTCGAAATTTTGGTGCGAAAAGTGGGTTTTTAAAAAAGTTTTTCTGAACTCACTCTGAAACTTTTTGCCACAAATGTTAACTGTTACTTGTGCTAAATATTAAAAGTATTCCGGCTTTCGAGCGTTGCTTCCTTCTTCAGCTATAACAGCTCAAAGTTTTAAATTTGACAAAAAGTTGCGGTGTGACCGTGCGCCATTTTTGATCTAATAAAATTGACAGCCCCTAGCCTTCCCAAGCGTTTTACCAAATATTAGGCTCTATTAGGGGCAAACTGTCTGTGAGTTTTGAGGGTTTTTGTCTTCTGGTTTGTGTGCTAGCAAACTTTTGTTAAGAAATAACCCTGATTTTTAGGCCTGAAAAGCTAGCTAAGCGCAGTAAAAATGGGGTCAAAAAATTTTTTGTCTCCGATTTTGCCGAAAAGGTGCTTATAGGGGTTATTTGACCTGCTGAATCCGAATATGAAATCCGTTTTACGATATGACGCTTCCTTCGTTCAGTATGCGCTTAAAACTGTCTTAGACCTTTTTGGAGCGATCGCCATCCATACTTCGAGAAAGCAATCTAGCATTTCTAAATATCGAAGCGAGGTTTAGTGACCTAGCTGTCTGCACATCTTGGTACACTCACTGGCCTGTAATGCGCAAGGTTTCAGCCGATTCTGCCACAGTACGTACTTTGGCATAAATTGACTCACATCTTCGAAATGGCACCAAAAAACAGCGACAATATCGATTATGTAATCTAGCACTGCGAACGCAGGGATTAACGAAATCACGTCATTTTTACATAAGTTAAGACAGATACTTGGAGTATTATATAATTGGAGCAAAGTTGGATTCATTTGGTAAACCACAGCTCATTAGACGTTAGTTAACCTCCACCCGTATAGACCTGCAACACCCAATTTTTCGCACTTTGATTGTATCGCACAGAAAAGTATACACTAATCAAAGGATTATTTTACACGATATCAAAGCGCTATATGTCAGTACTATGTCTGGAAAATTTGGGTACCGTACCTTGCCCATAGCGATCAGGGCGAGGCAAAGTTTGTGTACGTGTCATGTCGAGCTTTGGACCGACAACACCAACTTCTGATGGCTCCACAGGACGCTACGCTGCATGGAATTCTTTCAAACTTTAAACTATTTTACACTAAACCTAATACTATTATATGGCAAAAGACTAGCTAGCTTTTCCAACGTCGAACTTTTAGTGAAATTCGTAGCCCCCCCCCCCCCCTTAACCAGAGAAAAATTGAGTTTCGGTGCTTTTGTTAGTTCACTTTCCAGGACCTTTCTTTGATATTTCAGTTTCATTCAAAACGGTGGGTGATTAAATATTTCGAATTACAGCGTACGCTGACGGCGCATGAAATCAGCTCATATTTTGCACAAACGTGGACCACATATGCGCCTACTATGGCAGAAAAATTGTGTCTCGGTCTCGCATATTCCGACGACTGTGGCAATTTTTCTTTCACCGAGACACTCCTTCAAATAGCAACCGACTGGATTTGGATGTGTGCTGCAGCCGTTATGCGAAAGATATATAGACTAGTGTTTGCACATTGATAAAAGAAAAGGTACCTAGTGGAGTCGGCCATTGTCTGGTTTAGGTTTGATTTTCCGGACGTGCAGCAGATTGTGTCATTAGGCTGATGAACGTAAATCATGACGTCGGTTGCTCAACTTTGGAGAGCTGTATCTCGAGCATGCCTTGATCAAAAATTATTTCGCTTGCACTCCGAAGGTTCACACACAATAGGCTTTCACCTGGCAGACTTTGAGCGAAATCGATTTTTGGGTCGTCGGGACCCCCAGCTAACGTCTTCGAAAGTTACAGAAATGGACTCAAATATATATATATGTAATATATATATATATATATATATATATATATATATATATATATATATATATATATATATATATATATATTAAATTCATTTTAAACATTAGCAAAGCCATAGAAAACCCCATATGCTGTAACAAAGCCAAGAAAAATTTTTAAAAATTTACATGTATTTTGAAGTCTAGATCCGGATCCGGCAAAATTTTGGATCCGGTCGATCCCTAATATATATACATGTAGCAGGTCTAGATGGTACACTGGTTTTGCTACTTTATAATGCATTTCTACCTAAACTCGTATACAGCTACGGGTAGCTAATAAACCCCTTTACATAACGACACAAAACGATGAAGCTGGTCTAATCCGTTCGAATACAGAACTGACTTAAAGATTTCGTATCAAATAGCCTCCCAAAGTATACTTTGCAACAACGCGTGCACAGCTCTCCTGGGAGGGACAGATAACTTCATAGTTTCCAGTTCGGCTTAGTACCTTGGGGCCTGCCCTGCCAACCCAAATGGGCAAGTCCCTGGACAATAGACTAGGGATCGGATCCGGCCCCGGCTCCGGCCGGAGTTGGCACCTAGCCGGAGCCAGAGGCAAGGTGGCCGGAGCCGGAGTTTTTTAATGAGAGGTATATATGTAATAAAGTAAAATTAATGCAGGGTATTTTTACAGGCCCCCACTGGAAATTGACCTCCCCCCTCCCGATAATGCCTCCACCCCCCGAAATCGCCCCCTCCCGGGATTCTTGCTTCCTCCCCTCCTCCGGGATTTTACGGAGGCCCAAATTTTTATCAAAAATAGGCCAATTTTCAAAAATTTTCAGGCTTCGCCGGAGATTTTTCCGAAAAAATAGCTATTTTTAGCTTATATCCTGGCATTGTTGAGAACGTTTTGCATATCACCATGCAAAATACGCCAAAAAATCCCATTTTTTGGCTCATTTTTGCAAAAAAATCTTCCCCCCCCGAAAATTTCTCCCCCCCCGGGAAGCCCCACCCCGGAAAAACTCCCTAAAAATACCCTGTAACGGTGAAATCGAGCTTCTTGATACAGCAGGGCTACTCGATACATGTAGCAGGTCTAGATGGTACACTGGTTTTGCTACTTTATAATGCATTTCAGTAGTAATAGCTGCGCGTTTGGTTACAAACCTCAAGTTGTTCCGATACTCGGTGCTACTAATTTCTACCAATAGGTTAACTAGCTACTTTATATTTGAATTGGGAAGTTAGCAATAGAGATAGTTTGATTTGTTTCGTACATGTTAATGACTTTTATTTGTGTCGCCTTTACTGTTATTACTGTCGTTCTTCTGTTAATTAATTTGCAATAAATCCTTATATTTGCCCTACAGATCATTAGCAGTCATCTTTTTAATTTCACACATCAACATAATCAATAGGTACATGCCTAAGATAAGTAATTACAACATGTTACAAAATCACTTAAATTAAACTACAAAATCAGATAAATTACTTACTCCATTTACAAAACGACAGAGAATCATCAATATAACCAATAGGAACAGTGCTAAGATCAGAAAGAATAAGTCGTTTATCAAACGTTATTTTAAATTTTTTTTCACCATAGAGATTGTATTATTGAGAAGTTGTCTACAGAAACTTTTGAGGCAGGATTTTCCAGAAGCATCTCAATCATTGACTCTGGAGAGAGCTTGGATTGATTTAAAACATTAAGACGAATTCCTTTGACCTTATAACTATACTTTGTCGATCCATCCCCAGTATGAATTTTATATCCGTAACTTTTTGGCCCTGTTGACCAAAATTCAGTGGCAAAGGATCCAGGACCATAGGTGTCAGTTAGCTCGTCTTTAAGGTCACCAAGGAAGTCTCCTTCAGGAGGGTCCTCATCATTCGGACGTGAAATGAATATGACACTATCTGTGTCATAGTACAAAACTCTGCGATTTAATTGTTGCAAGTAAGTGTAAAGTTTTAATCTTGCATAAGCCGTAGTAAAAGCTGCAATAACCACATTATTAAATGAGGCGGGAATACTATGATGATCTTTAGATTTGTAGGTAATCAACATCAAATTTGGACCGACAACCATGGCATCACTGACGCAGATATTTGGATCTAACAGATACTTGACCAATGTTTGATAGTCGTTGACAAATCCTGTTTTTGATTTCCCTTCCTGTTGAGCAAATTTTCCCCAGAAACTGAAAATACAAAATTTTATTATTATTATTATTATTATTATTATTATTTATCATTATTATTACTATTATTTATCTATTTAATCATATTGTCATAATTTCCTTCACTATGAAAGTACGAATATTGATAAATCTAACATAAGTAAGATAGATAAATATGTTTGTACCTGTTCAGTATCAGCTTGCCATAAGTTCTTTTTCCAGGGTTAGCAGAAATTTCTTCTAAGACAATTCCTTCTTTTTCATACCACATGGCCTTATAAGCATCCTTTTGTTCTTGCGTAGTTATATCATGAGGATATCCACTGGCTTCTACTTTAATTTTAAGGAATGCATTAATAAATTCCTTAAATAAATTAGAACTTCTATTTTCTTCATTACAATGCCACACTTCTTTAATATTAACGACCTGATAGCCTAAGTTTTCGGCTGCTTTCAGTTCCTCGGAAACCCACGTTCCGTGAATCACTCGTTCATTGTCGTTATGTTGGCACGATGTTTTGACATTTTCATTAACACATGCTGCACACAAAGGAAATAACAATTTACCATGTGCTTTGACTGGAAGTATCGGTAAAAATAACTGACGTGGAGCTAAGACATCGCATTCTATCAATCCAAAATAGTCCGACAGTTGACCAAAGTTTGATGTAATAATTATGGGAACTCCGACAGGATATACGCAGGTCTTATTCACGTAAGGATACTCACTTGTCACATCCAAGTGCCGAATCTTTTCACGGTCAGTAGTCTTGTAATATAAGTAAGTCGGACAAACTCTTCCTCCAAAGAATGCGTCTTTCGGCTTCAAAGGCGGTTTTTCTATATTCAAACCAGTCAAAAAATCCTTTAGTTGCTTGTTTTGAGAAACTTCTGTATCCCAATCGCATTCCCATTTTTCAATAACTTGATAGCCTGACAGTCGGAGCTTTTTAATTTTTTCTATAGTGGCTCTTCGGATTACACCTGAAGACGTTTGAAAAAACGGGTTCTTCTCGTATTTAAGTTCGCACTTTTTACATGAATGAAATAAACAGCCATGAAATTCAAACACAGTTTCAGCACCATTAAAATTCGGAGAAAATCCATCAACAAAAAATCCAGCAATTTTTGCTTCTCCATCAGATCGCGCATGACGTATGTGCAAACCCGTAACATGCTCTATCCATCGCAACCATCCAATCGCCTTTTTGGAATAAGCTTTCTTGTGAGGCAGTCCTTCTGAAGATATAACCGCTATTGCTTTTTCTGGCATAAATGTTGTCCGATAAAGAATGTTACACGCCGACGCAATTGTAATTGCACTTTTGAATGGGTCAATAGACGTTGTTTCCAAGAATATTTTTCTAAATTGCATACAGGCATCAGCCAATATTTCGACGTCATTGGTGCAGTAGCGATGCAATTCTTCTGAAAAGTTGTATAATTTGCCTGTCGTTTCGTATGAATTTCTTTCGTCTTCGTACCAACGATTGAATGCTGCCTGATCTTTAGGAGTCATTCTGTCCGGTCCAAAGTAACATTTTTCGGGAAATGCACCAATATAGCGTTGGTTTTCTATTGTGTTGAATAAGTGTGGAAACGTGCCTTTCTGTGAATCTTTCAGACCGAAGGCCTTAGGTAATGCTTTCAAAGGCAATGGAAGAAAGTTGTAGGAATCTATAAATTTCAGTCTTTTACCAATTATGATGAGTAAAACCTTGCATCCTCGGAATATTATTTCTGTTGGTTTAATAGACTTCTTATACAAATAGTTTAGTATAGGCCAGGCATCGTAACCTTGAAAGTTGTGAGCTATCGCGATCGTCAATCTCCTCGACGTTGCAGTCTTCTTGAACAGGAACTCCATAAATCTGTCAGTACATTCCCAACCTCGGAAGCTGTGAATTTCTTTTCCAAATTTTGCAACAACTAAGTTGGGTTTGTGTTTATTTAAATCTTGAGCAGATTCAAAGTCGTAAAATACATAATCACATTCTTGTTCATCAAGCTTTGCTTTTTCAAGATAACAAACATGCTCAGATTCATCTGTTGATCTCCACTGACGACATATAGTACATCTAATTAATCCACAGTGATGCTTCTTTGCTGGCAAATTTGCTCGGGTCACCACTTTTGTACATTCGTTGCATTTCGCATATTTAGTACAAATATTCAGAGATTTGTGATTCAAAAAGCAGTTTTCTGTCATCCAGTTTCTATTACAGTCAGGGCATTTGCTTACGCTTTTGTCTCCACCAAGACATGACGATTGACGGCAATAAGAACACCCTTTGGCGCATCTATGAGGTTTCTTTTGATACCCTTTTCCACAATCGTTGCAAAAGTATGATCTTTTCAAAAATCCTGGCATTTTAACAATGACATCGAAGTGACCATTATTCAAAAGTAGATGGATTACGTTGTCAGCTTCAGGACCTGTAAATATTCTTTCTCCATACATTTCTCCAGAATAAACATTTATTTGGTAGTTAACCAGATATTTCTGGAATTGATTGATTTCCCTTAGCCCGCATTTCCCTAATGGAACTTCGGCTTTTTCATGTAGACGAAAAGCCTTTTCCCATTGAAGACCTTTATCGGTGCTAGGGAACACAAGTCGAATATTCCATTGTTTCCGAGAATGCTTTGCAATATGCTTTCCAACAACAAGCGATCGAGCACAACAAAGATCATCGTTGTTTTTGATTTTAATTAAGCTTTTTTGACATTTGCTGATCCAAGATAAAAATACGTTGTGTGAAGATCCTCCGGGCTTAGGAAATTCCGTATGCACAATATTGAGCTGCACAGATTCATCAATAGCGAATTCTTCATTACTGTTGAGCACGCGAACAATTTCTTCCATTATCATATCGACGTTAACCTGGTTAACTTGAATAAAAGGCAAAGATATGGGGTAGCTAAGAGCTGAGCTTTGTAGAACAATTCGTACATAATCATTTTTTGAATGGGAAGATTGCAACTCCTCAAAAATTTCTGCTATAATATGGTGGAGCGCCTCATACACACTATTCCCTGTCAATGATTCCAGACCTTTGAAATGCACTTCGTAATCTGTGGTTGTTGTTTTCAAGTGTTTGCTTTCATAACTGTCCACTTTTTCGATTGAATAAAATCGCTTCCATTCTGAGTTTTCATTTATGTGATCATTGTCTACTGGCTCAGTGATTGTGTCTTCTTGGCTGCCATCTTCTACTACAGTTTCCTCTGGATTCAGTCTGTCAGTCTCATCATTGTTATCCATGCTTTCATGTCGATCGCTCAAAGGTGTTGATACAGTTTGATACTCTTCATGTTTTCGCTGATGTTTTCTAAGCCCAGTTTGAGTAGCATATCTTTGTCCACAGTTGGAACACTCATACGAAGACACGACGTCAGGATGTTGCTTTCTTCGATGACGTTCAAGATTATCTTTTCTTGTGTAGATAGCAGGACATTGATCGCACTTGTGCACTGGAAATTGTTTTTCCATTCTAAAACTACAAACGAACGGGTTTCTTAGGGATGTCCTTTAATTGTTGCTTTGTCTGTTCGTTAGAATTAGGGACAAACAACAGCTCCTGTGAATAAAACGATGGCCAAAGCAGAGAGTTGTTGGTGTCTTCTAATTTATAGCAATGTTTATAACCACTAAGTTTCCGAGCAATTCTAAAAATCTCCTGAGAATATGTTGGATCGTAACCTTTGGAAATACTTGGTTTAATCATCTGGATTCGTACGGTGTCACCAATGCTGAAAGAATACTTTTTGTTACTTTTCTTTAACTTACTCTTTTGAAACTTATAAATTTGAACCTGGTTCTCAGGAGTTATCTCTTGGGGGCTCAATCCATTCAGAATTTTCATCTTTCGTTTGTTCATTCCAGAAACTATTGCTTGTAGGTCGTCAATGTAGCGAAACTTATTTTGACTCAAACAAAATCTGAAAATTCTTTTCTTCAGTTCTCTAATTGCCCGTTCTGCTATGCTGCTTTTCACGTTTTCGTCGGTACTAAAGTATAGATGAATATTATTTTCCTTTAGGAAATCCGTGAATGAAGATGCAGTAAATTCAGTTCCACGATCAGTGAAGGTGTTAGCACATTTGCGTCCTGAACTGGAAATTATATATCCTTAAAAGCTTGTACAACAACCAATGACTGTTTTGATTTTAGCCTACGCACCCAGCAAAATCGGGAGAATTCATCGACTACAACAAGTAGAAATTTGATTCCATTATTGAAACTGCTGAGGCTAGATACATCAGCCAAATCTGCAGCCCATGTTTGATCCAAAGTTCCTGTTATGGGCTCTCGCTCAAACTTATATCTCGGAAATTTTGTTCTAGAGTAAACGATTTGTCTGCGAAGCCAGTCGGTTATCTGCTTTCGAGTAATCTTCAACCCATTTTCTTTGGCATATTTGTATAAACTATCTATTCCGCTGAATGCGACAGGAGAGTCAGGAGAATACCAGAGCTTTTCCAACGCAGAACTCATCATTAAAAAAAAATTTATTTAGCAGAGACATTTAAACAAAACACCCTGTCATCGTTAAAGGAAAGTTACTGATCAAAAATGTCTTCATGTTTATATCCAACTTTTCCCAACAATTCAGCCAATACATGCACGGCTGACTTTGCCTGGTCAGGAGTAAGATTGATGCCTTTCCCTGGTTTAAGAATGCAGTTCCCATCGTCGTCCAGCTTCCACTGTTTAGTGACGCTGTCCTTAGCACGGTAGAATGATCGGACATCAACCGTTTGCCCGCGTCCCGTAAACATCAGACGTCCAAATATCAGTCTTTGTTCATCAATTGGGAGGTAACCTGGGGGAACAGCGACAGGTGTATACTGAGGTTGACTGTTCGGAATCTGGATTACTTTGGATTCGTCCAACTTCAGCTGCTTTTCTGGTGTCGCCATTTTGCTAAGCAAAGACAAGTTTTGTTAGTATTTAAGTACAGCAACAAAGCATAACAGTCAAAACATGGCGTTCACTATTACTTTGACAGACGATATGTCTGTTGCTCCTTGTCTATGCACTGACTTAGTCCGAACATTTAACTTTACAGTTACCCACTACAAGGTTGCACTAGCCAAACTAGTGCTACCAAACACTTACTACAATATTTCTGCAAGAGACTGTTACTCGAATACTACTCTGCAGTTAAGTCGGTATGGGTAAAAGCTCTGTTACCGAATGTTCATTGCAGTTCAAGTTCTGACATTATAGAAATTTTAAAGAAATGTTTTGCTGTAGATGCTGCTAATGTTGAAGTGTCCCTACTCGCTAATTCACAGCGACTAAAGATTAAGTGTCTCAATGGTGTAAAAATAAAAAACGTTTCATCGAAGTTAAGGAAAATTTTGGGACTTACTGTAGATGTCGTTGATTCTGAAGTAGAAGGTAGCGCTGACGTTGATGTGGACTATTTTACAAGAAGCTTGATCCTGAAATGTTCCTTCCAAGAACCACAACTCTTCAATAATACCGCAATAAAAATACTATCGATTATTCCTGCAACAGCTAAAGGAAGTCTTATATGCTATGAACCTTTAATCAGAGATTACTTTAACGTAAAACTGGACTATTGGAACGAAATTAAATTGTCTGTAAGTGACATGAATGGTGACGACCTGACGTTTAGCTCAGGCTTAGCCACAATTCAGCTACATTTCCTTGCACTCTCTGTCTAGAAGAAGTAAAGCATGTCTAGTATTTATAGTACTGCTATGATACAATTATTATTCATTATGGTAATTTGTTATTCTCGAGCTATAGACGGTCAAGTAAAACAAGCTGTTATTCCAGTTGTGTTTGCAACGAGAAATCTTAAAAAGAAGACAAACAAACCAAAGAAAGCAAAGACAAAACAGGCCAAGAAACCTGTTAAAAAACTTGTTAAAAGAACTACAAGGAAACGTACCAGTCGAAGACGCAAAGAAGTCTTGTAAATGGAACCTACCCCAAAAGCGCCACGTATCAGTCTCGGAGATCCTTGCTCCGTACAGTCGTTTACGTGGCAGCACAAAATACCTGTCCAAACAGACGTTACTGGAAGTCAACTGCGAGAGATATCGCTGGTCACCCCACTCCCTCGAACGGATCAGGCCGCATTGGAATTCCGACTGGAAAGAGTTCCTGATAAATGCCTAGAACTTTCATCATTATTCTTAGCAATAAATGTACAAGTGCTTAATGGAGATCTTACTAATTTAGCTGAAGATGCGAAAATATCAGTCTGCAATATGTTTGGATATGCATTATTTTCAGAGATTGAAGTATTCATTTCTGGTCAAAAGGTAACTCCTAATCAAGAATACTTTCCGTATCAGGCGTACCTGCTGGCAATGCTAAATTTTCCAACAACAACAAAGGCTTACCTGCTGAATACCAGCATCTTTGAAAAAGATACCAACTATGCCATGGATAACTGGGATCCTACATTACCTGATGTTGCAGTAAATAAAGGCCTCAAAGAACGAATGGAATACATTGCTAAATCGAGAACAGCTGACCTCATCATTAGACCTTTCCACGACATCTTCAGTTCTGTTAGAACGTTGCCTTCAGATTGCCCAGTGACGTTTCGATTTCATAGAACAAAACCAACATTCTGTCTTATCGGTGACGAGTCAAAAGAGTATGCAATAAAAGTTCTATCAGCGAAACTATATGGTAACTTTTTAGAACCTAGTGCAAACATTATGAGTCTACAAAATCGTTTACTTTCTGCTGGGTCCTTCAGTTTACCTATTCTCCGTCACATCATCAGAACCCAAACAGTTCAGAAAGGATCTAAGACGTTCAGCTACGACGGTGTGTTCTTAGGAAGACTTCCAAAGCGAGTTTATACGTTTTTCGTCAAAAGCAGCGCTGTTACATCCCCAGAAACGAGCAAAAACCCATTCAATTTTCTATCTACGCACTGCTCGCGCTTCCAAGTATACAAAAACGATGTTCCACAGTTTACGAACGAGGGCCTCACTCTAGATATCGATAACAGTAACTACAACATGGCTTACTTTTTTCTGCTTCGAGGCATGGACTTTAGCAACAACGACATCGGCATCACTCCTGAAGACTTCTCAAGCGGCTACTTCATTCTCGTCTGTGATCTCACCAGGGACCAAAGTGCCCAATGTCCATACATTTCTCCGCCGGAAGAAGGCAAGGTCAGCATCCGTGCCTGGTTCTCCAGAGAAACCACTGAAAACATTGTTTGCTTCGTAGTGGGAGAATTTGACGTCACACTGACTCTGGACGCTGAACGACATCCTACAATCGACGAACTCTAAAGCCCCCGCGAAGCGGGGGTAAGGGGCCGCGCGCTCCTCCCCAACACTTGGAAAACGGGGCCTACGGCCCCGTTTTCCAAAGTGCTGGCCTTTCTGTTCTGTCTCTAGAGTAGAAGTAACAAATATAAAACAAAGTCAATGCTAGTTATTTTAAATGGAAACAATAGACTACCCATTGCATATGACCACACCCACGCGAATTGCCGTTATTGGCAATTCTGGAAGTGGTAAAACAACTCTTGTATACAATATGCTAAGTCATCAAGTCGCATGTTTCGGTAGACCGTTTAAAAAGATTTTGTTCTTATACGAAGTTGATCAACCGTTGTACAAAGACATGAAAGAAAAAATACCACACATTGAATTCGCACAAGGCATTCCAGAAGACATCATTTCTAATGGTAATCACTGGTCAGAAGGTAATGGCTGCATCATCATAGACGACCAGCAATATTCTAGTGGTAATAACGAAACTGTATATAAACTATTGACAATGTTTAGTCATCATTATGATATAACTGTGTTTTTATTGTGGCAGTCTCCGTTTCTCAATACCAAGTTTTCTACTTGCTTATCACGCCAAATCAATCATATGCTTTTACTGTCTTGCCGCCGGGATCTAAGAAGCATCAGTACACTGGGAGGGCAAATGTTGCCAGGTAAAAACAAATCATTCATGAATATGTACAATCAAGCGTTAAGAGAGCGACCATACGGATATTTCTGGGTGGACCTTACTCCTACTACTCCTCCTCAGCTGCAATTTCGGGGATCTTTACCCTATGAAGAAAAGCAAATTGTTTACTTGCCTTAATTTAGTCCTTTTTGCCAATCATATAAGAACGGTGTAATCAAAATCTATAAAATGTCGCAGTCAGTCGTAGACAACCTTCCGTTGCTTCGTGTATTTGCAGCAGGCATTGACAAGCGTCGACTTCGAGAGCTTCTTGAAGAAGCGCCTCCTTCATTCTACAAGGCTATAACTGAAATCTGCTATAACATTTTATACAACGACAACATTGAACTGGATAAACAGTTAAGACAGAAACTCAAAAAGCAAATCCAGCTTTTGCGCGTTTTAGCAGACATTTCTTCCACAGACTCTAAGAAAAGAAAAGTCCTCGAAAGCAACTTACCTTTTCTGGAACTTATTTCCCAGTCCGTCTTACCCACCTTGAAGCATGTCATATAAACGGTATGTGTTGGTAAATGAAGATGAAGTGTCTAGTCAGTCAGAATTCACAAAAGATGTTCTCGACATTCTGAACGACAGAAACAAAACTGAGCAAGAAAAGAAAACGTTGATAGCACATTTGTGTACACCGACCGAAAATCTTAACTGGGTGCTTGATTTTATCCCGAAGGCGTATAAGGCAAAGGGTAAACTATTGCTGCACTCAATCCAAGGTAAAGTAAGGATTTCTGATAATGGAAACTTAATTGCTACGTTTTTGAATGGATCTGAAAAGGAATTCTCTAACGCTGTAGATTTGATTAAGTTTATCTTGCTGCCGTCCTTTCTGAGGCAACACAGACCTCCCGATGCTGAAGAATTCAAAAGATTCCTGCACGACGTAAACGTACCTGTATCTGCCTATGGTCAAGGAAAAGCTACTAAAGAACAAGCATGGATTAAACTTTTTAATGACTGATAGCAATGTATGATAAATGTAAATAATTGTAATAAAAGAGTTACAGTCTTTCTTTGTTTTTCTTCTTTAGCCTAAAACAATAAAAATAGTTAAAAGAAAGTGATAGCTGGACGACCAGAAATACAAACTCTTAAACAGTAACTTTAATATGACTTACCATCAGTTTCATCCTCTCCTGGACCAGTCATGTAGAAAAGTATCTGGAAGGCGCGATGCACGGCACAATGCTTCGTGGTTGTTGCCAAGGTAAACATGTGCTCAGGACACAGTGTAACCATGGCGACTGGCAGCTTGCTGAATTGAGGACAACCAAAAGTACTTGCATCAACTACTCCCGTCTGTATACCGTTCATGAGCAAACCATCCCTCAGAAGACTGACTTGGGCGGTACCCTTACTGATGATAGTGTCTGGTTTTTCATTACGGAAAATCGTTGCTATTTGGACCATGACCTGCTGAAATGTCAGTAGTGAATCTTCGGTAGAATAGTTGACACCAATGGACTTGAGTTCATGATACATGTGCCAGTACTGGTCATAATCCAAGCTTTCCAAGCTGACTGGCCCTCGTTACTTCCGGAATAGCAGATTCTTTGAAAATTGACCTTTATGCAGCATAAGTACAGATATTTCTAAAGGAATTGCACCAACCTTGGGGCAATTGACAATTGTAACAGCGATTACTGCAACTTTAGACATTCTGAAACTATTAAAAAATACAGACAGGATAAAGTTTGTCATAGTGAAGACAATTTAGTCCATGCTTACAACATCCAAATATTAAAGGAAGGTGAATACACATAGAATTACAACATTCAGGATTAAGTTTTGAACAGTTCAGACCGTGGGAACAACAACCAGCACACGTCTCGAGCAGATTTAAATGACAAAATGGGTTTTCGGGATTGAAGCAGCCACAATTACAACAAAATCTACTAAATTTCGCTCCTTGTTTTTTAATTGTATATTTCGTATGATTAGCGTTGCATTGGTTGCACCAGATGTGGGTTTTGGCATGGGCAGCAAAATTGTGGATCGACTGCACAACTTGGAATTTTCTCGGTTTAGAATTGACGCAGCCGGAACACACATAAAAACCTGGACTTAAGGACTCAGGCTCCCGCACCGCTGCTGGCTGCTTTTTTTCCGTGGTTTCGGCTGTGATCAGTGCGTCCAATAAAGGAATTTGGCAGGATTGATTAGCAAAGTAGCGAAATAGAAGTCGTTTTAATGAGTACAGTTCTCCTTCTGTAAGAGGTTGTGACATGTACTGTCTTAACACTTCTGATGAACCAAATGTTAAATTAACAGCTTCCTGAAACAAAAACGCCAAAATAGAAAATGTCTCAAACAGCAAGTCACAGATTAAATGTTTATTCTATCCAAAAATATACCTGTAACACATCAAAGGTCCTCATCAACAATTCAGTCTGAAATAAAAATTACAGTTCAATAAATTCGTGGTATGTTTTCACAGCTTCTTTGAACATTACAGTTTTCTTCACTCGGAAGAACTTGACCCGTTTGAAAGGTCGCAGGCATGACATAATGAATCGCCTCATCATGTGGGAAATGTTCAATGGCCATTCTTCTTGTCCCGTGTAATATTTGCCCGTAGCCATGAAGTAGACTGTTTGACCAAATTGATAGGTGAGGAGTTGACCGGCAGGAACGTTGTCTTTTCCTACATATTCTGGTGGTTGGAGAATAATTGGTGGTTTCCCCGTACCAACCTGAACATTCTCCAGCACAGTGTGGACTTCCGCAGTTCCATTGAAACACATAAACTTTGGAATCTTCTTGACGGTGTCAATCATAAGATTAGACGGTGACATACCTCGGTATATCATACCATGTACCGACCATAGACGGTGTAGGAAAAGATACATTTGGACTAGATAAATTTTAATGTCTGTCTACATAAAAGGGCCTTGTCTTTCTACAAATGACAGTAAAAATGTTTCCTCCACCTTAATCGGGTAAAACAAAAATACCATGGACCGAGGATCTTCATCATAGTGGTGGCACATTCCCCAGTCCTGTGGAATCTTTACGCACGGCTCCATTGTAAGCTTTCTCGTTTTGATAAACTCTTCAGGACCGTAGCTTCCTTGATCGTTTGAGCTGATGCGGCAAAGTGCTAAAGGAACCACCTTCGCCAATGCTGTCATCTCACGGACTGCACCAGGGTTCAGCTGTATGTATTTCGCAAATGAGACCATACATCCTCGACTTCCTCGGGCCACGGCTGGTAGAACTTTATAAAGTCGGCAGGTGTTTTCCGCCTTAACAAATCTAATTACCATGCTAAAACAGAAAAGGAAGTTAGACATGCCGACCTTCATATTAACTTACAGTAGTATTTAAAAAGATATTACGAGTCTTAGCGCAAATTAACATAGGGTATGAATAAACTAGACAAGAGAATTAAATTTCAGACACAAAGTACAAGTTGAAATACTTTATTGAAACATAATACTACATATCAGTCAATTGTCCAGTAAACTCATAATAGCTTTTTAGAGCTTCTTTGTACATTTCGGTATCTGGCAGGTCCAGAAATTTTTTCCGTGGATCAGACTGAAGGCATGCCATTACAAAACTTCTCATCATGGGCGAGACTGTGAGGGGCCACTCCTGTACACCGTGGAAAAATTTTCCTGTGGCCATGAAGTACAGTGTTTGTCCAAACTGAAATTTGAGTAGCTGACCACATGGGACCATTTCAATTTCTCTGAACTCGGGCGGTTGAAATGTGACCGGAGAATTTCCTTTGCCAATTCGAACGTGCTCCATAGTGACATAAAGTTCATAGGCATCATCAAAGTCATAAAATTTGATTGTTTTGGCACATGGATCAACTATAATTTTCAGTGGTAAAAACCCCCTGTAAATCATCCCATAGCGTTCCCATAAGCGAACCAGGGACCGGTAAATCTGAACAAGATAAATTTTTAAATCAGTTTCGCCACATAACCCTTGTCTGCTATCAAAGACGAAATTGAGGTTTCGGTTTTCGTAAGTGGATAAAAGAAAAACACGACAGGATTGGAATCACTCAGATACTGATTGCACTGTCTTGAGGGATTTTAGCAAACACTTCATCGGAAAGCCTCCGCGTCATAAAGAATTCTTCCGGTACGCTGACGCCGTCAACACTGCCTAGCATGGTGCACAAGTGCAAGGGTTCTATCTTGACTTAAAGACCAGCTGCTTCGCTCCAGATGCGTCGGAACAGAGGGCAATTGTGTTCATTGGACCTGTTTTTCGTTTAACTAAGGGAGTTTGCACCTCATAGGTACGTCCACTGTATTCTGCTTTGATGACCTGCATTACCTACAAGCAGAAAGTTGTGTATGGCAGAATAGTTGTGCATTATGGTCTGGAACAGATTAGCCCAGAGTTTAAATATGAATCATAAGCAGCTATGTCGAATAATGTCAATCTCAGAAAAAAGGAAGGACTAATACCAATCCCGCTAGTAGGGTTGTATTCTTAAGGTGCTGGTATCGTTTTGTGTAAATTTGACCCTATAGGCTCTAATTCTTTATGAAAGTGGATGAAACTTTCCAACTATACTATTTCGGTGCTCTTTAACATTCTGGGACCAGTCCCGCATTTTTAGGTGCAAAGATAAGAAATTTTTGGTTTTTGCCATTATGCTCTCAGCAGATAGTCGAAACACCAGATTGGTTGGTATGGCTGGAAAGAGGGAACAAAAATGAACATTTTTGCTTTTACAACTTTTGAGCTATCTCTTGTGGTTAAGTCAGTATAAGCAAAAAACGATTTTTGGGGTCCAAAAATGGCCGTTTTCGAGAAAATCAGTTTTTTCAAAATTACTACCAAATCGTACGGACAATTTTGGTTTATTTATACTCGATCGATACACAGTCTCATTGCACAGTTTTTCAATGCCTATTAGCCGGAGTTTGTTGCTCTAAGCTAGAGATTTGGCCGAAAAACCATTTTGGCAAAACTGCGATTATTTTGTTTTGAACATCGATTTCTCAAAAACTACCCAATGGATTCGCGTGATTTTTGGCAGGATGAGAATTCGCACTATTGCGGAGGGACATTTTTCTTGGTTTGAGCTAAAACATCTCTAGTTGCGGAAAAACTCAATGCAAAGTTGCGAAATTTCGTGTCACCGCACATTTAATAGATTTTCTTGACCGTTAAGACCTGCTGAGCCAAATCCAAAAAAATGTCCCTCGGCCCACATGTCCTTTATAGGACAGCACAAGAAAAAATTTTGGCCGATTCCACAGTTTTGAGAAATCGATGTTCAAAAATGTTTGGTCTATATTCAGCCTGTCAGATGTCAGTATGTCAGAAAATTTTTGCAATTTTTTGAGGAGTTTTACTAGTTTCATACTCTCATGAGAATCTACAGATTATAAGCTTTAAAATGATATATAAAGCTCTTTCCAACTCACAAAAGTGCGAAAGTTATGGCGTTTCAAAAAATACCCACAAAAGCACTGCACAAAACGATACCAGCACCTTAAATGAAGCTGAGTCTCTGGTGAACTGAGTACGAAATGCTATGCAGAAAATAACAAAACTTTACTTACCTTTAAGCAAAAAGCTAATGATCGTTGAACTGAACAGGAGTGCTGACGGAAGGCCGTAGATGGATGGCAGAGCTGATGATTGAGTTGATGGAAGAGCTGATTGAAGAAGACTGAGCTTTCCAACTGAATTGATGAACTGTAGGGAGCTGGGGTTTATATACCACTCTGGTGTTTGCTTTTCGGCAGAAGCTGATGCAACATCGCGTGATCATTGCGATCAAAGCAAACATCTGAATTGCGCAATATGGCGAGAATAATGGCTTTGCAAATAAATTAATCTGAAAAAGTTCAAAGTTTTTGGGAAAATTTTTGCGAAAATCACCTGTTATCGAAGGATGATTGACAGAAGGACGAAGGTCGATGAGAAAAGCTAACAAAAATTGAGCTGTTTTGAACGGAAATTGCATTTTTGAGATAAAAATTGGGTATATAAAGGAGTGCTTTTTAGTAGGTAGCATCAGTTGTCAGAAGAAGTCAGCAACTCCATCCCATCAGATATCGTCTGAACATCACATCAATTTTGCCATGCTAAGGTAAGCCTCTCTTTATTTACTTGAATTTTAAATTTTACTCGAATCACAAAATCTAAGGATACCTTAGTAAGTGTAGAAATCTGGGGGAGCGACTACACTACAAATTTTCGTCCGACATGTAGTAAGGTTTACCCAAAACGAATAAACGATTTCTATCTTTAGACTTGGTTACAGCTGAAGAAGATGACAAAATTACTTGGAGACCAGAACTTTTCGGCTTTTGCAGAGTGGGTATGCACCCCTGTTCCTTGGTCATCCTACATCTCTATTAAGTCCGTTTTACCTTACATTCCTAAGCTTGTAGCTCTGCCTAGCCAGTTATTTAGGGTACTTTCTAGCTATGGCTTTAAAACTGTGAAAGCAGTCAGTTTATTAACTTTATATACAATTAATGCTTCAACTTTGCTTCAGAACACATCGGAATTGGGCTGCTGTTGCTATCAATTCTGTTGGTTGTCCACGTATGGGCGATGTACCGCTCGAAATTGCCTACTCCCTAAGAAAAGATGGATGCGAAAAGATTCATGAATTTTCTTTAGTTAGAGCTCCAATGGAATTTGAATTGCTCGCATCCAAACAGAAAGACGCTGTTTCATTTTCTTTGGCAAATAGTGCTACTACTTGGGAAACGGCAGTTCAAGTTCCTCATTGGAACGAGATACTACACCGCCTTTCATCGAAATTGGTATTGCACAGTGTGGAAGTGGTCATAACAAAGGGCACTGCACAGAAAGCCAGCCTGGAAGAATTTCTGAGGATGAGAAACCTATGCGCCTTTCAAAATACTCGGCCGGCTTCACCTAACGAATTCCGGAAAGCTCGATGGGAGAACCCGGAATTCCGTTACTGAACGGGGAAAATTCCGGAATCACCCAACCTGTATTGGGGTGTTTCCAACACACGAAATTTCGCATTTGGGGTGTTTCCAATTTGGAAAGTTTTGGGGAGTTAACGGGATTTCGGAATCCCGTTAACGCCAAGCAAACGATAAATGCCACAAAACTGATAGCTAGCTAAAGACTTATATGATGTAATGGTAAATATATATTCCAGCTGTTGTAACGGGCGGGACGATTCAGAATAAGTTTTGGCGGTGGGTGGGGTGGGGTGGGGGCATTTTTCTGGTAAATTTTCCCGGGTAAAAGGAGGGGGGATGGAATTTTTGCCAATTTTTCCAAACCCGCCCCAAAACTTGGGACTTGGAAATCCAAAAAATGGCTTAAAATGAAAAATTTTCAGAATTTTAAACTTCATTCCTGAGAAATAAGGCTTGTTTTTAACCGTTTCCACTGCATTAAAGCAATTTACAGTAAAAATTTGAGGAAAAAACATTTTTGGGTAAAAAATTTGCTGGGGGGGTGCGTTTTCGGAGGGGACAGCCGAAGATTGCAGTACTAGAGCATTGTGGCTGGGCAAAAAATTGGGGGGGCATAGGTGTGTTAGGGGGGGCAACATAATAACAAATTTTGGCGACCCCACCTGTGTTTTTTTTCGTCCGAACTTTTTGCGGTCCGTGGCGCAGTGCCCCAAAATTTTTTGCGTAATTTGGAAAAAAATTGCGCCACGCCTGTTTTCGCTCAAAACACCGATTTTTGTGTTATTTTATACTTTATTTAACGTTTTAAAGCATTTTAAATGCTTAATTTATCGTTTCGCCACGCCATGCGTAGATGCGCCGAAGGCGCAAAAATTTCTCAAGAATGCCTTTTGTAGTTCAAAACTTTTCAAAAAATTAATAAATGGTTGATTCAGAAACCGTCCATTTTCGTGTGTTCTCCAAGAAAATTGTGCGGCCACGTGCGAGGGGTAAGTTTCGTAGAGCTGAACAGATTATATATATACATCTACAATTTTCATTTTTAATCAACGTACGGTTCCTGCACTTGATGTGTTGTATAAAATGCTTTGATGTCCCAAACAATTTTGCAAAGGCACTTTTGAATTATATAGTGGAAAACAAAACATAGCTGATACAATACAACGCTTTAGCATCAACATCAATCAACAACAAACAACTATCAGGGTTCATGCGACCTGGAAAAACCTGGAAATACCTGGAAAAACCTGGAATTTGGGTAAACACCTGGAAAAACCTGGAATTTGCTGACAGATTCCAACATTTTACCTATTCTTTATTTTTACCATTGAAATTGAAAAAAATTGCCCGCATTGTGATTTTGTTTAGCCCGGTCTGTCAGCTTTTCACTCATGGTTTGTACGTATGCATAGTTTTCTACTTGGTATTGTATGTAATATGTTTTATTGCAATACGCCTTTCCTTAAACTTTGTTATTTTAAATTTTATTTTCATAACACAGAAATCTGAAAATTTTACCATAAAAGGCGAACATTGCCCATAATTACGATTACAGAATATATATTATATATACTGAAATTTTTTTTCGGAATTTTTTCCGTGCCATCTGGAAAATGCCCATTTTTAAAGCATTTTTGCGCCTTCGGCGCGAAATTGTGCATTTTTTATCTCAATACGTGTTTCGTAGCCCAAAATGAGATCAAATACCCTACTTTCACCAGCTTTTACATCGTTTGGGTGCTTCAACAGTGCCTTAAGTATATATTTTTAATTTCAAAGAATGCTCTGTAAAATTTCCACAAAGGTCACAAAATAAAACAATTTCTCAGCTTATAGGGGGTTCTGCAGTTTGTGGCGCAAAAAAAACCCAGGACCCCACCCCCCAGATTTTCAGATTTTTGCTACCTTTTTGCTGATTTTTGCTACCTATTTTCAGATTTTTGCTATTTTTGCGAGGGGTGGGGGCATTTTTCTGGTAAATTTTCCCGGGTAAAAGGAGGGGGATGGAATTTTTGCCAATTTTCCGAACCCGCCCCATAACTTGGGACTTGGAAATCCAAAAAATGGCTTAAAATGAAAAATTTTCAGAATTTTAAACTTCATTCCTGAGAAATAAGGCTGGTTTTTAACCGTTTCTACTGCATTAAAGCAATTTAAAGTAAAAAATTGAGGAAAAAAACATTTTTGGGCATGTTTTGGGTAAAAAAATTGCTGGGGGGGGTGCGTTTTCGGAGGGGACAGCCGAAGATTGCAGTAGAGCATTGTGGCTGGGCAAAAAATTGGGGGGGCATAGGTGTGTTAGGGGGGGGGCAACATAATAACAAATTTTGGCGACCCCACCCCCCAGATTTTCAGATTTTTGCTACCTTTTTGCTGATTTTTGCTACCTATAATTTTCAGATTTTTGCTATTTTTGCGAGGGGTGGGGGCATTTTTCTGGTAAATTTTCCCGGGTAAAAGGAGGGTGGATGGTATTTTGGCCAATTTTTCCAAACCCGCCCCAAAACTTGGGACTTTGAAATCTTTAAATAAATTAAGTAAATATTTAAAAAATAGCTGTTTTTGCCATAAAAATAGCAACAAGTTTCCATTTAATTATCCCAAAAGGGGGGGGTCTAGACCCCTTGAACCCCCCCCCCTTAGGTGCGGTATAGCATTTTTACTGAAACGATAAAACCTGATCTGTTGATGCTGCACAACGTTTTTTAAACCCATCATTCTTACTGATCCTGACGCAATCCACAGGCTGAGAACTCGTCATGGCCTAAAACATATTTTTGTCCGCCCTCAAGAGGGCACTAAAATTAATGATGCTTTTTCGATCGCGACGAAGGCTTTTATGTTTCATCCTACAACTAAATTCCAAAAAATTCTGCATATCCTATCGAAAACGAAATCTTTTTCTATGCTATATATAGTGAATCCGAAAGTAAAAATAGCATTTTTGGCTGAATTGATGAAACCTGATCTGTAGTTGCTGCACAAGGTTTTTTAACCAATCACTGCTTGCTGATCATTACATGGTGTCCACAGCTGATTGTCCATTAACCTGTAACAAATATTTTTGTCCGCCCTCTTTTTAGAGGGCACAGTTAGTAAATGAATCAGTGGTTCTGGAAAATGGAAGCACCATTCATTATACAAAATTAAGCCTATTAAATATAAATATATTTTTTATGCTTTGTGCAGTTATAGTGGTTCAATTTTCTCCAAGATGATAGACTTCTAAAACTTGAAAGAAAAAGAAAAAAGTCTGCAAGAAATGTTATGCCTTCTGTCGAGGTGCCTTCTGTTCTTTTTACACCTTATATTCTCACTTCTGTTCTCTATTCTAGTGTAACGCGAAAAAAAGCACTTAGTACTTTTTGCCTCACAATACAAAATTTCAATTTTTAGTGTTAAAATGGCTCACTTAGACTTTTTTGCCTCAAGAAAAAATACGTACTTGGATTTTTATTGGAAATTTTACATTGAGTAAAAGGTGCTAAGTAACATGAATTTGCTGTAACTTTCCCAATATACATCGGATCACTTAGGTTCTTTTGCCAAAAAACTTCTACAGGCTTTCTCATGATGGTACACACCGTAACTCAATTTTGGCAAAAACGTTACTTAGCACTTTTTGCATCTGGGCCGACGTTATATTCTCACTTCTGTTCTCTATTGATTAAAGTTTAAAACCCACCAGAAAATCTTGCAGTTTGTTGTTGTTGTTCTTTTCTGCATTGATTGTATAAAACCCATCACAAAAATGTTACAGTTTAAGGACAAAACATTTCTTCTATTTCGTATGTACGATCCTTGACAGTCCAAACAGAAACAGATCAGAGATTTCTGCTATGATCTGGGTTTTTTCTGGCAGGCCTCTGTGAAAAGTGGTCTATTTATTTTCGATGCGACTATCAAGGAACAGTAGATGTTTCAGGTGTTAGAGAAGTCGATCTGTCTGCTGGTGAACGTGGGCCTTGTGCTATTCCAGACAGCATGGATGGTAGATCTGTGGCCACCGAGGAATTGTCACCAGAAAAAGGTATGTGACTTCTTTTGCTTATTATGCTGAATATTATCTATGGCATCATGCCTACAGCCTGTTGTTGAAGCCCAATTCTCTATTTCATTTCGAATTTTTGTTGTCGAAATTAGCAAATTTTGCAGATGACACCCAAAACTTACTAAAACTTGGGGTAACGGGTCTTTCCCATTATCCACCCCCCCCCATAGCTTCGTAAGAGTACTGATGAAGATGCACACTTTAACGGATTGAGTTGAAATTTGGTAGGGGTTGGTCTTCGGACCTGCTTATTTCAAAAATGCAAAAATTTTAAAACTTAAAATTTTTGTATTGTAAGGGGGGACCAAGAGGAATTGAAAACGTTCTTGTCATCGATTTTGGTGAAAAGATGTTAGGGGTTTTCGGGGTCGTAGAACACGAATCTGAAATCCGTTTTTCGATCAAGCTTTTTATTAGCTCAATATAAGCTAAAGTTCTAAGCTTAAGATGTAAGCTTAGCCTGAGCTAACGAAAAGCTGGATGGAAAAACCGATTTCAGATTAGTGCTTTACGACCCCGAAAACTCCTACTGTTATATACATCTTTTCAGCAAAATCGAAGACAAAAAATTTTTCGGTCCCCCTTACCAAACCAAAATTTTCATAATTTTTAAAATTTTAAAATTTTTTGCATTTTTCAAATCAGCTACCCCTACCAAATTTCAACTCAATCCATCAAAGTGTGCATCTTCAGTACTTCTGCGAAGCTATGGGGTGGGGGGATTATGGGAAAGACCCGTTACCCCAAGTTTGAGTAAAGTTTGGGGGTCATCTGCAAAATTTACTAACTTCGACAACAAAAATTCGAAATGAAATAGAGAATTGGGCTTCAACAACAGGCTGTAGGCATGATGCCATAGATAATACTCAGCATAATAAGCAAAAGAAGTCACATACCTTTTTTCTGGTGACAAATCCTCGGTGGCCACAGATCTTCTACCATCCATGCTGCTGGGTTTTATACAATCAATGCAGAAAAAAGAACAACAACAACAAACTGCAAGATTTTCTGGTGGGTTTTAAATTTTAATCAATAGAGAAGAGAAGTGAGAATATAAGGTGTAAAAATAGCTAAAGTCATGTTATGTGCTTAGTTTTCAATATCAGCCAAATTCAGACATCTTTATTTATTAAAACAAACTGTCATAATGAAACCTTGCACAGAAATGCTGCAAATTGTTTATGAAAAAACTCAACGGAAGGTCTTATCAACGGTCAAGGCAGACAGGACATCAACGTTCAAGGCAGTCACGACAGAAAGTGTGGCTACAACTGAACATTTTTGGCAGACTTCTTTTGTACGTTTGGAAGTCTAACATCTTGCAGAAAATTGAACCACTAATTAATTTTACTTGCGTTAATTTAATTAATTAATTAAAGCAGGAGCGCTAATGAACAATGAGTTTATAAATTAAAATTTTGGTGGAATTTTTACACATTTTTAAGCATTTTAAGCTTAAATTTAAGTTAAAAATAGTCAATTTTTTAGCTCATTTAATTTATTAATTAAGATTAAGTTACAGATTAAGTTTAAAAGCTATGTATAAAGCTCTTTCTAACTCCAAAATTGCGAAAGTTATAGCTTTACAATATCACCATCATTATAAAAGCACTGCGCAAAAAGGAAATATACATATACCACCTAGTCAACAATCGGACTTAACTAGTGATTGACGAAAACGCCTATAGCCACCACGCCACTACAGATGCATAGAACCTGTACCAAAAATGCTGCACCGAACATTATAAGGTCATTTCGCAGGTCGCTTAAGTCAGCAACGACTCCAATTCGGTATGACAGCAGTGCATCGAAATATTCTTATTTTTGAAACACCTCCTTTGTGAGTTGGGAGGTGTTATTTGTTTATAACATCGGTACCTGCCAGGGAAGTTTTCTTGGTGGGCTGCTCTTGAGTGCCCTCGGGGAGGCAGTCATTGTCAGCATGACCCTGCAATCATAACTAGTACTGCTTATTGTAGTATATAACCTAATATAACATGTGTACACAATTTCAACTGCTTTTTTCGTCGACTAAATACAAGATTCTGCTATAGTGCTATGACAGTGCAGAGGAAACCCTTGATCACCTTTATATATATACCAGTTTTTTTTTGAAACCGGACATGTTCCAAAATTGTTCTTTTTTAAAATATTTTGTCCATTTTAAAGTGAAATTGGTCTTTTTTCTAAAAATGTCGTAAAACATGGAAAACAATAAAAATTTTAAGTTATATATATAAATAATTTAAGTTTGAACGGTTTACTGCAACAATAATTTATTGTATATTTAAGTCAGTGCGTGTATATATATGAACGCTCACATTTCACGAATAAACAAATTTTAGAAAAGCCTTCTTGGCTTCATGAAATCAAACTAATCTTTGGAGAAATTTAATAAACGCAACTTTAAAACTAAAGATCTTGCTTTTGTCTCTGTTCTTTTTTGAAAACGGTAGAACACAAAATTGGCTGCAAATCTTCAATTTATCTCGCACAAGGACAAACTCTAACTAACTCTGAAGAATATCCCCTCGCCTGATATATACTAACATTTTGGTACTAAATCTTGATTTTTGAGCACTTTTTAGCTTAGATGTAGCAGTAATCAGAACACGTAGAAAACACGCAATTTTTACCGCATTTTTAGAATTTTAGCCCGTTTTATCTCCCCCCCACTGTTGGTCTTCCACACAAGTGGGGGGGGGGATTCCCCGCACCCACGTCCCCCCCCCACTTTTTTGGGCAAGAGAAAACTAAAGTATATATATATATATATTAGGGATGCACCGGGGCCTGGCCCCGGCCCCGGCACCGGGGCCAGGCCCCGGCTCCGGCCCCGGCCCCGGCAGTCAGGCCCCGGCCCCGGCCCCGGTGGTCAGGCCCCGGTACCGACCGGGGCCAAAAATTAGCAAAAGTTTGTGAATTTTTGACATTTTTTGACCAAAATTTCGAATTTTCGAAAGTCAAAAAGTGTTACAAATCGTTTGTTTTCACGCCGATATTAATGGAAACAAGGATAGTAACGTTTGTATATCAAAAATTACTGCAAAATTTAAATTTTCCAGAAAATTTTTGAAAATTTTCGATTTGGACCCCCAATTTCCAGGCCCCGGTCCCGGCCCCGGCCCCGGCCGGGGCCACGATGAGGTCCCGGCCCCGGCCCCGGCCCCGGTAGTGGCGGCCCCGGTGCATCTCTAATATATATATATATATATATATATATATATATATATATATATATATATATATATATATATATATATGCATGCCAGCTAGCCATACTGCATTTTTCGTGCTCCATCCCTATCCGAGCATTTTTATTCTTAGCCGCGTAGCGCCATGGGGGGAGATTAGCAGGGTATTTTCAGGGTTTTTTCGAGGGGGGGGGCGGGCCCGGGTTTTTTTGTAAAAACGAGCCAAGAATGGCATTTTTTGGTGTATTTTGCATGGTGACACACAAATAGTTCTCAAAAATGCCAGGATTGATTTAAGCTAAAAATAGCCATTGTTTTTGAAAATTTGACCATTTTTGGAAAAAATGCAGACCTCATTAAAGGGGAGGCCCAAAGTCCGGGGGGCATCCATTTCGGGGGAAAGGCATTATGGGGGGGGCGCCCCCCTGTAAAAATACCCGGGGATAGGCACCCCTCGGTCCGAAATTGTTAATTTTCCTGTTTACGTATATACATACGTTGGTTACGTATGTTATGTATGTGGCGTACATATAATTAATATATTATGTAGTGGTGCCTGTGTGTGTAATATTTAAGCTTTCTTCTGTGGAATTTGGTTCATTCGTGGATATTCTTCATAGACATCAGTTCACACAATTGAATACGTGGTTGTGTTAAAACTAAAGAACAGGTCAGTTAAAGATCATTGAGACGACCGGTTATAAACAAACATATATATAAATAAATAAATATATATATATATATACATATATAAACACTATATATATATATATCCTGTCATGAATGCCTTTTTTGTGTCGTGTACGCTGTCTCAACAATTTATAGGGGATGTCCGGATCCGCATTTAGCCTTGAAACCGGAACCATTGCACCTACAAGTTTCTTTTTGGCCTGCTGCATCTGTATTTTTTTAATTTCACGTTGTATTATATATGTATATATATATATTCTATATATATATATATATAAATGGCATTTCTTCAAAATATTTGAAAAATCCTTGGTATATATTACATATTAAATATATACCAAACAAAATTTTGTTCTCCATCCATAATTTTTAGTATTTTCGTTGCACTTGTCATTAAATTATTCGCATACCTATTTTATAATATTATGATCAAATTCAAATAATATTCAAATTATAAAAACTCGCTATTTTTTCAAAACGGTTAAAGAAATTTTACAAAATTTTTGAAAATTTTAGTAATATTTTACTCTTTATAATAGACTAAAATTGGTTCCGTCAGGCCCCGGTACGACGTTTTCAGAAACTGGAACCGGAACCAAAAAGTATATACCGGGATCAACTACGTATATATATATATATATGCAAATTTTGAAAAAAATTTTCTGTGGTGCATTTTTTCAGTGGGCAAACCACTAGGCTAATTTTAATTTTGATTAGCAAACTAGTGGCCGTGTGGAAATCAGTGTTTTTTTTTGCTCAAAAAAGTGCGCAATGACACACTTTTTTTCTGAAATTAGCAAAAAATTTTGGGCTTGTGCGCACGCGTGCGCACCTTTTCTAGCGACACGCAGGGAAAATTACTAAAAATTAGTTGCCCAAAGTGCTCAGAAAAATTGCTCCTGGCTCTCAATTTCACGAAAATCTCCAATTTTTCCTGGGGGCTCCGCCCCCAGACCCCCATCCTTACTTCCCTACTACTGGTTTATCGCTAAATTGCGACTTAACTTTCAGTAAACATGCTAGCATTAATACATGTACAAGCACCCATGGCCTAACGTACGTGTGATTTTCTAGCTTGTATATGCAACTCGCATTGCATTCAAGTTATGAAATAACTGATTGCTAAATTTTAATTTTAGTTTGGCAGTTTTTGGAGAAGTTTACAAAACCTAGGCAGCTAGGTTTACGTATGTTATTATCTGTGTTTTCTCTACCCACCGACAGTTCAAAAAGCATTTAAAAATAGAGATGCTCTGGGCTTAGCAATGAAAATTACTGAGTCAGATGTCGGAAAACTGCGTAATTTTCGATGAAATTTCAAACAAGCATGTATTTTTGTTTTATAGAAAGCAGAGAGGATTCTTAGCTTGCAAACAACTTAAAAATTGCCAAACGGATTCATCATTTTGCTAAATTTACGGAATAAAAATTTCCTTTTGTATCAATAAAACTTGATATATACAAATTTACTTTTACTTCAATACGACTTGAAGATTATCATACGTAAATTGAGTTAAATGGTTGCTATTTTGTATATAAAGTCTTGCTTCTGCGCCCCAGACCCGTCGTTGCAAAGTTAAGTGAGTTTGCAAATTTCTTCAGCCATTAAGTTCTGGAGTCTTATAATCAACAGCTCTGAACATTGCAGAAAGGTCATGCAATTACTAATAATGCAAAACAGAAATTTTATGCTCAATTTTAGCATTTTTCCTGCTATGCGCACTTTTTTAGCAAATTGCGCAAAAAATTTTGGGGCAGTGCGCAGAAGAGCGCAAAAGTGTCCGAGCAAAAAAAAACACTGGTGGAAATGCGCCCTATTTAGACTAAAAAATCGTGAAATGAAGAGCAATAATAAGCTATGTAAGTTTGGTTAAAGTTATATATAATGAAAGAGGATAGTTGAGATAAGTGATAACCGTGACGTGCATCATATACATTTTAAGAGAAATTATTATGCGTACGTATAAAAAATTGAAATTGTAAATAAAGAAAATAATGTCAGGCCATAAATTGATCGGAGGTGAGCTGACGCCTTGTGCGCGTGCTTTGAATTTTCGGCGGAAAGTGGAATTGCGTACCCCCAGCTGGATGGAGAAGGGGCCAGCTACTCAACCACTGACCAGACAGACCTGCTCAAATTCTGTCAGTGTTGTCTAACATATTTAACAGCAGTGTGTACGTGCAGCATTTTGTTATCAGGATCGGAAACTTGTAATCCAGCTATATAGGCCTCTACAAGCAAAGCTACTGTTTTTAAGCACAAAGATTCAGTGCAAGCAAAGACGCACGTCGCACAGACTCTTTATTTGGGATTAGGTATACGCATGTACGTATAATGCATATGGATTATATATATATATATATATATATATATATATATATATATATATATATATATATATATATATATATATATATATATATATATATACGTATATATGGATCTAAATACATACATCTATGTAATATTTTGTGTGTGTGTGCGTGCTGGCATTTTTAGGATTGTGGTGGTGCCCCACTAGCGTAGCCAGAAAAAAATTTCGGAGGGGGGCAAGTCAAAAATGCTATGAAATTTCTACCGCAACTGAACCACTGGAGGCAAATTTCAAGCACAATTTAGGACTTTTTGGAATATTTTCGTGGAAAAGTAGCGCCGCAGGCGAAATTTTTTCGAAATATTTATTCACGCTGCTGCTACTCATTAAAATTTATTCTTTTGCCTCCGATTTCGGGGGGGGCATGCCCCCTCGCCCCCCCCGTGGCTACGCGCCTGGTGCCCCCCCTTGGGAGCAGAGATGAGGATTTTGGCTCGCGGCTCGGCTCGGCTCTGCTCGGCTCGCGAGCCGAGCCGAGCCGAGCCGACCCCAACAAATAATAGTAATTCGACCAAATTTCCCTGCTATATATATTTTCGAACTTGTTTAAGTAAAATTGCCAATAATTTCAGTGTAAGAAGACTAATAGTAATTGCCAATAATTTTCTTTGGCTTTCTCGATACCTTCCAAGCAAATGTTAATCTTAATATTATGCTGTCCTTGACGCCAACTTGTGTATGGTATTGATATACTTTTAGTAAGAAAAACTGTTGACTTATATATATATTTCAATTTTTCGTCTGTTTTGGTTTCAGGGTGTGTGTGTGTGCGTGTGTGTGTGTGTGTGTGTGTGTGTGTGTGTGTGTGTGTGTGTGTGTGTGTGTGTGTGTTTGCGCGCGCCGGTGCGCGCGCCGCGAATAGTTGGCCGTGCGTGTACAGTTTCAGTTCACCCGTGTTTAAGTACGTAGTTTTTTTGCAAAAAATTTGCAAACTATGGTATATATATGCCTTTTTGTATATTTGCATGCTTCGTCGGAGCATTTTTATTCTTGTGTGTTAGTATATGTATATATATATATATATATATATATATATATATATATATATATATATATATATATATATATATAGTTATTTATTATACGTAGACACCTTCTTTCAGTCTTGTCCAAGTTGAATTGTAATAGAAGAATATATATATACCTAACGATGAAAACCTTATACAATGAAATTCATTTACCATAAACAAATTTCTAAACAATGTAAAGAAGTACATACAGGCGTATGGCGGATCCATGATTTGGCGGTGAAATTTATCCATAGGGGAAGGGTGTGACAGTTCAAATTTTTTTTCCAATTATTGGTATTTGTATCTTTATTCTTATTCATTTTAGAGAGTTGATTTTTTTAATCATACTACATATATATTGGTTACTCCAGTCTGTTAGGCGCACATCGTTTACAATGTTTCGCAATTGTCAGCAGAAATTCTCTACCTCTCTGGGCTTATTCTAGGGAATTTTTCTTGGGGGCCCGGGGGGCGAGTCATTATTGGGGAGAGGGCGAAAATTTTTCAAATTTTTTCTAAAAACATGCTAAATTTTAAGATTTTTGCATTTTTGAAATCAGCAGGTCCGAAAACCTACCCCTACCAATTTCAACTCAATCCGTCAAAGTGTGCATCTTCAGTACTTCTACGAAGCTATGGCGGGGGGGGGATAATGGGAAAGACCCAATGTTCGTTGTTAGTGCAAAAAGAGTGCTTAAATAGGCAAAAAGAGACAAAAAAACTCAGCCCCTGGTAAGGCGCAGCGGCGCACACATGACATGACTTTCTTCCATCTACAGTTCTTCAGGATAGGCTTTCATATCTTAACATGACATAACTTTCTTCCATCTTTCTTGTTTGCCAATAAAGTTGTCAATTTATTAGTGCAAAGTGCTATGTGTGTGTCTTGTGTGTAGGAGTGAGTGAGTGAGTGGTTGTGTGTGGTGGTTAGGTTGTGTGGTGATTATCGCTCTTGCCCATAAGCAAAAGCTCTAAAAATTAGTGGCAGTGGGGATAACAACATATGCATTCAATATTTACATATATATCGCCCAATTAATTTAGCACATATATATACAGAAATAATCATGCAATATGTACACTCACACTTTAGTTTGATGTAGATTTGTTTCAATGCTCAGTTGCTGCATTATACAGGAAGGTTTCATGAAGCGACCATGTGTTGAAGGATTGCTAGTAGCAAAAGCCTTGCTTCTTCTGCTCCTCTGTCATTGCAAGGTAACTATTTAATTTAATTAGCTTAGTTTAATCTTACTTACGTTTTAATCGCACCTTCCCTGTCAATGTTGCACTTGTGCTTATATTTTGGTAGCACCATTGTTTCTGAAGTTGTCTTTGAATTGTACATAGCTTCTTCAATTGTAAATAGTTTGGCCTTTTGGCTATTCTTTTTATCAGTTGTACATAGCTTTTGAAAACCAACATAATTTTTGTATGCTTTTGATTAATTCAAAAGCAATTTAACAGACAAATGAGCTTTCAAACTTAGCTTATTATACAATGTCAGCGTGATATTGTGAAATCAGGAATTTCGTGAAATCCCAGAAAATCGCCAACATTTTCAGGGAGATTGTGAAACTCTTAAAACGTTAAAATGTGTTTGTTTCACAGTTTCCCTGAGTGACGAATGGATTTCACAGAATCCTGTGCCACTTTCAGGGAAATTATGAAATGATTGATTAGTTGAATTTCTGGAACTGTTGTTGTAAATTTGCAAATGTAAATGGTATATATATATATATATATATATATATATATATATATATATAAAGTTATAAATTTGCTGTTAATGTTGCAGATTTTTATATTTTTTTATTTTATTCCAGCTTTAGATATATACCTATTCATATTTAAATTTAATTTTGATAGTATATAATAACAACCAGGCGCGTAGCCAGGGGGGGGAATGGGGGGAATCCCCCCCCGAAATTGTGTTGCCCCCCCAGGAATTTTTTCCTGCCATGTATAAAACGCCCACTTTTCAAAAAATTTTTTGCGCCGTCGGCGCGTATTTACTTATATACCAAAAATTTACCAAAAATGAGTCCTATAAATACCCTATTGAGTGTGATTCGCACAGTTTATGCATCATTTGCGTGCATGAAAACGTATTGAGCCTCATTTAGCTTCTTTAATTCAAAGAATGCTTTGAAAAAATTCCTCAGACGTTACTAATTTGAAAAATTTCCCAACTTCTAGGGGGCTCCGCCCCCCAGACCCCCCACCAAATTTCAGCATCCCCCCCGAAAATTTTTTCTGGCTACGCTAGTGATAACAACGAACAACGGTAAGACACTGTGTACCTGTAAGTTTCAAAATTAGATTGACGAAGTAAGCTAGTAAACCAAACCTGTTAACAAAATATTATATCTGCAACAATTTAAAGAGTTCAAAAATTCAACTAAATCAATCATTTCACAATTTCCCTGAAAGTGACACGGGATTCTGTGAAATCCCTTAATCACTCAGGGAAACTGTGAAATCCCTGAAATTTTCAGGGATTTCGCGGAATCCCTGATTTCACAATATCACGTTGACATTAAGCTTAATATAGTCACTTTAACTCACTTTAACTCATTGTCTTTTACCAAAATTAAACTTTAGAATTAGTCAAAAGCATGCACACATATTGGTTTTCAAAAGTTCGGTCTTTTGGCAATGCTTTTAGCAATAGTTTTTAAAACCTACGTGATTTTTATATGCTTTTTACAAATGTAAATGCAGAAGCAGTTTAGTTCTGGTAAAAATTGCTATTTGTATATATACCTTATATTAGCTATTATTTCAATTATTATACACAGCTATTATATATATACGTATTTATATACTATTTATATTATTATTTATATCTAAGTTTAATATGATATGATATATATATATATATATATATATATATATATATATCATTACTGTTTTTACTTTGGAGACCACCCCTTTTCTCTAGCTGTGTAGCTACTGTTGAGAACTGCGTAGTTTAAAATTTGCCGCCAATTTTGGAATTCCGTTAACGGATAGAAAGTATACACTCCGTTAACGGGTTTTTAATTTTAAGTTTAATTTATTAATTCAACTTTAATGATTAATGTGCTAGGTATATATACGTACACTGCTAATGCTTTGGATACCGTCCCTCTGCTCGAGCTGTGTTGTGTGTGCTGTGGACTGCTTTCAAAATCTGGCGGCAGTTTTGGAATGCCGTTAACGGATAACTCCGTTGACGGATGTTGTCCTTTATATACGTATATATATATTTTTTTATTGGCTATGGCTACGTATTAATTAATAAAAACGTTTTTTCATCTAATCGTTTATCGTGATAAAAAAGCAATGGACGCAGATTACATACATGTTGTATATAAAAATATATAATCTCAAAATATATCTACTAGTGGCTGAAACGTTGCTGTTCTCTCTTGGTAACGAAACTGTGGAACTTTTGAAATATTCATAATATCTAGACGTATATATCCATAATATTATATATATATATATATATAATACTCTGTGAAATCCCTTAATCACTCAGGGAAACTGTGAAATAAACATGTTTTAACCTGAGTTTCACAATCCCCCTGAAAATGTTAGGGACTCTGTGAAATCCCTGAAATTTTCAGGGATTTCGCGGAATCCCTGATTTCACAATATCACGCTGACATTAAGCTTAATATGGTCGCTTTAACTCATTGTCTTTTACCAAAATTAAATTTTAGAATTAGTCAAAAGCATGCACACATCATATTTGTTTTCAAAAGTTTGGTCTTTTGGCAATGCTTTTTAGCAATAGTTTTTAAAACCTACGTGATTTTTATATACTTTTTATAAATTTAAATGCAGAAGCAGTGTAGTTCTGGTAAAAATTGCTATTTATATAACATATATTAGCTATTATTTCAATTATATACACAGCTATTATATATATATATACGTATTTATATATATACTATTTATATTATTATTTATATCTAAGTTTAATATATGTATATAATATATATATATATATATATATATATATCATTACTGTTTTTACTTTGGAGACCACCCCTTTTCTCTAGCTGTGTAAGCTACTGTTGAGAACTGCGTATTTTAAAATTTGCCGCCAATTTTGGAATTCCGTTAACGGATAGAAAGTATATACTCCGTTAACGGGTTTTTAATTTTAAGTTTAATTTATTAATTAAACTTTAATGATTAATGTGCTAGGTATATATACGTACACTGCTGATGCTTTGGACACCGTCCCTCTGCTCGAGCTGTGTTGTGTGTGCTGTGGACTGCTTTCAAAATCTGGCGGCAGTTTTGGAATGCCGTTAACGGATATATAACTCCGTTGACGGATTTTGTCCTTTATATACGAATATAATATATATATATATATATATATATATATATATATATATATATATATATATATAATCTCAAAATATATCTAGTGGCTGAAACGTTGCTGTTCTCTCTTGGTAACAAAACTGGAACTTTTGAAATATTCATTATCTAGACGTATATATCCATAATATATATATATATATATATATATATATATATATATATATATATATATACCTTGACATTTGCCACGACTAATCTTAAAGTCAAGACTAGACAAGAATTACAATGTATGTTAATGGCTAACGTAGACTTTAAACCTTGCAGTAGCACCCACAAACAAATATATATTTATGCTTTAACTCTAAAAGCTCTTATATATATATACATATATATATATATATATACGTACGTAAATAGTATAGCTAGCTAGCAACAAATAAATATATACATATAAGTATACGTGTGTATATATATGTATATATATATATATATATATCGTACAGTAGTTATATAATAAGTTTTTTACAAGAAATGTACGTTGACTTGCAAATTTCTATCATTTCTATACGATCCCTCCAGCACAATAGCTAGCAAGCAATTGCCTACTCAATTATTTTTATTTTGGATATTGGCTCGCCTGTACTTTTTTATATGCCGATTGGTCAATTTTCCTTATGCCCTCCATAGCCCTTGCCGGCGATAAGGCTTTGGGGGGGAGGCTTCCTCTTGCCGTCCTGTTTCTGTTTTCTGTTAAAATTTATTTTTCACCGGCTAAAACATTAATTCTGACGGCGTTTTTTCTCAAATCTTCCAACCTAAGTTGACTGTGTTGAATTAAAATATATACGTACGAACGTATTAGTTTTAAAAGAAATTAACAAGAAGTTTGTTTTCAGCGGCTTCTAAAGCCGAGCGAGCATTGTTTAGCCTGGTATATATATATATATATATATATATATATATATATATATATATATATAATGGTTCTCTCAATCGGACATCACACTACTCTGGGCGTATTCTAGGGAATTTTTCTTGAGGGGGGGGTCCTCGGGGGGCGAGTCATTCTTGGGGGGGGGGCGAAAATTTTTCTATATTTTTTTCTAAAAACATGCTAAAAATAGCGCTATTTTTATAGTAATCGCCAAAAAGTTCGTTTTTAGTTCAAAAATAGTGTTTAAATAGGCAAAAATCGACTAAAAATCTAAATTTTTGAAAATTTGGCCTTCTCAGTTATTTTTTCAGGGTAAAAGTTGGTATATATATACCAAAAGGGGCACCCACTTTTTGGGGGTGGACGATTTTTGCGGGGGAAGGGTGTTTATGGGGGGCACCCCCCACTAGAATAAACCCAGCCCCCTGGTAAGGCGCAGCGGCGCACACATGACATGACTTTCTTCCATCTACAGTTCTTCAGGATAGGCTTTCATATCTTAACATGACATAACTTTCTTCCATCTTTCTTGTTTGCCAATAAAGTTGTCAATTTATTAGTGCAAAGTGCTATGTGTGTGTCGTGTGTGTATAGTGAGTGAGTGAGTGTGAGTGGTTGTGTGTGGGGGGAGGTTGTGTGGTGATTACATATCGCTCTTCGTCCGTTCGTTCTATTCATGTACTAGTAGCAGAAGTCTTGCTTCTTCTGTTCTTTGTCATTGCAATTTACATATATATAATAAAAATAATGGTACTTTCCCTATCAATGTTTCAATTCGTTTGTATTTTGGTAGCATCGTTGTTTCTGAATTGTATTAGAATTTGAATTGCTCTGTTTCAATTGTACATTAGCTTTTGAAAACGGACATGTAATTTTTGGATGCTTGGCTATAATTCAAAATCGGTTTAATTTTGGTAACAATTACACAGTGAGTGAGATTTAAAAGCTCAAATTGTTTGTTAATAAAACTAAATTGCTTTTGAATTAATCAAAAGCATACAAAAATTATGTTGGTTTTCAAAGCTATGTACAATTGGAAAAAAGAATAGCCAAAAGGCCAAACTATTTACAATTGAAAAAGCTTATGTACAATTCAAATACGGCTTCAGCAACAATGATGCTGCCAAAATATAAACATAAGTGAAACATTGACTGGGAAGGTGCGATTTAATTATATATATATCTTGCAAGTTGCAATGACAGGAGCAGAAGAAGCAAGTCTACTCTAACAATCCTTCAGCAAGATGTTTTATGAAACCTTCCTGCTTGATGCAGCAATTGTAAATGAAATGAAATATACATCTTAGCATTCTGCGTGTTTGTAAATATTGCATGACTATTTCTGTATATATGCTATGAATTGGTGATATATATGTAAAATATTGATTGCAATGGGTAAGTACACAGCACTGAATGGAGTTTTTGAAGCTTTTGCTAATCAAGCAAAAGCGTTTTTAAAACTACAAAATACGTATACAACTATCACTTATGAAAGAAACAACGAATGTATTCAGAATTTCAGCAATCAAAATGTAGATTGCAGATGCACCCTTAAAACAGTCACGAAAAGTATCAAGATCTCCATAGAATTTTAATTAGGTATACGACATAACGACACGTATAAGTGGCCAAAGAATTTGCGACTTTAACAAACTGCGCAACAAAACAAAAAAGGATTTTGTGTTGTTTCGATTCTCCCTCGCTAGCCCTAGAATCTTTAAAAGTTGGCCAGTTGATCTAAAGCTTGGTATTATGGAGGGTTATGTTCGAGTTCGACCATGCTGGGTTAGAGTTCGACCATGCTGGGTTATTGCAATTTTTCTGTTTTTAGATTTTCGAAAAGAACAAAAATGCACTGCCGGTTTAAAGCTTACGTATTTTAAATTTGTGGTCGTATCAAAGCTCATATATACGACGTATATCGGTAAATAGGCACGGCTTATAAAATTGTTGGTTTTACTATTTTAGGTGATGCCTACTGACAACAGCCAACGACGCTCGTCCGAGCCCGGTGTTGCGAGTGGTTGGACTTCCGGTTCCTTCTATCCAGCGCGTCGCGATTCCGTTGGCAGCTCTGGTTCCTCTTCCTCCAGGTCGGGATATCCTCCCCCTCTACTGTCTGTCGACGCTGCTTCTGGCGCCTCGTCCTCCAGGTTGGGATATCCTCCCCCTTTATTGCCTGACTTTGCTTCTGGCGCCTCGTCCTCCAGGTTGGGATATTCTTCCCGACGTCTGTCTGACACTACTTCTGGCGCCTCGTCCGCCAGCTTGGGATATTCTTCCCGACGTCTGTCTGGCGCCTCGTCTTCCTGCTCAGATCCCGCGTCTTTGGGACATGGACTCAGCGGCAGTAGAGGTGCTTCTGGCGCCTCGTCCTCCAGCTTGGGATATTCTTCCCGACGTCTGTCTGGCGCCTCGTCTTCCTGCTCAGATCCTGCGTCTTTGGGACATGGACTCAGCGGCAGTAGAGGTGCTTCTGGCGCCTCGTCTTCCTGTTCGGATCCCGCGCCTTTGTGGCATGGACCCCCACCCACCGGCGGTGCTTCTGGCGCCTCGTCAGGAACTCTCGTTGAGCTTTCCGGGAGGAACTGTGCGTTGGGCCCCTATTACGTCCATCACATAACTATCATGGCCGATAAGCCTGGTGACCCGCCGTATCAATTCTGGTGTGTCTGGCAGCTATTTGCCTTCATCCACCTCCGGCAGCTGGGCTACAAATCCCTTGCGATGGAACTGCTGGAGATCAGAGTAGGGGACGTGACCGCGATCGATGACTTCCTGAAAAGGGTTGATCGTCTGCAGCCCTGCCCTGGGTGGGCAATGGCTCGTGACTGGGTGCTCATGCTCATTTTTGAGCATCTGTATCAGCAAAGCCCAGAATTCCGCGCTGAGCTGGACTGTCGCCGCCAGGACATGGCCATCGTGGCATGGACTGGCGGTGACGAATTTTGGCAGATTACTGAGCCCGGACGCGATATTCGGGGCATACCGCAGTTCTACGGACGTAACCATTATGGTTATGTCTTGAATCGATTCATGTGGACTGTGGTGGACCGGCAACGATGTGTGCAGTCCACGTACACGTTGCCAGATCTCTGCAACCGTGCCATCGTGGCACATCCCCGTCGAACCGGGCTCATCTTGGGCAACTCTATTCTGAAATATCTGAAATCGCTGGAAGGTGGCGACGTCTCTGCCGAGCCTGGATCGCGATTCATTGGCCTGAAAGAGTTTATTCGATCAAAGAAGATCAATTTGGCCGAATATGAGTTCATTGTTGTGAACTTGTTCACATTGGTCGTCTTTCGCCCGGAGTCATCGTGGGATGCCGAATTCAAAGCGTTGGCAGACGCTTTAGGTCCAGTTTCGGAGAAGGTGTACGTTCTCCCGGCCCTTCCGCAGAATAATACGGACGTTGATGCGGGCCAAACGCAGCGGCTTCATCAACGTCTGGAGTCATTCTGTAAGGCCAACGATTTCTGCTTGGTCGATCTGCAGCCGGAGCTCTTCCTCAGACCAGACGCTCCCCAGCCGAATCACTGGGCCAGTCCCACAGCGCAGCTGAACAGGTCCTTGTACCACTCGGACAAGCTGCACCTGAATGTTGGTGGAACGCGTCTGCTGATGACGCTGTTGTCTGCCAGGATCCCTGAAATGGCCTCCTGCAAGTGGGAGATATCTAAAGAGCGCTACCAGCAGGACGAGATCTGCCAACCAGTGCCGTGTGCAGCAACGTGCCAGACGGCCAGAAATGGCACTGATCTCATCATTCCCGGCAATCTGTAAGTTTACTTTTGGTAGTCCCAGCCCATAACTTATCAATTTAAAGCAATGATGCGAAAGTAACATGTATATATTTGCCACTGTACTACATATTATGTATATACTCGTTTTCTTTGCACTCCAAATTCTGTCGCAAATGCTCGCTTTGGTGCACCTTACCAGTCTGTTATTGTTATGCATGAAGAAGGGAACTGAGCAGCAGATGTTTTGTTTCAAAAAGTTTCAGTGAGGGGACTGAGAAAACAAGGCAGGTCACTCGGAAATACAATTTGCATTAAACTCATGTATATTATGTATTGATTGATCTATTTCAAACCGGAGCTTTCGAGCCCCAAAAACTTTACACCGTGTTTTCTACGCTGTACACTAAAAAGTGTACTACAAGAGGCAGGGTATTTTCGACCGGGGGCCCGAAATTGGCCTTCCCCCGAAAATGCCTTTCCCCCGAAATCGCCTCCCTCCGAAATTTTTTGCCCCCCCCGGGATTTTATTGGGGGAGCCATATTTTTGTCAAAAATAGACAAATTTTCAAAAATTTTCCCGCTTCGCCGGAGATTTTTCTTTTACCAATGGCTATTTTAGCTTGAATCCTGGCATTTGTGAGAACTTTTTGCCTTTCTACGTGTAAAATACGCCAAAAATACCAATTTTTAGCCCATTTCTGCAGGACAATCTCCCCCCTCCGAAAATCCCCCCGCCGGGATGCCCCCTCCCCCCGAAAAAACCCTGAAAAATACCCCGAAAAGCTGAGCGGTTTGTACATGTACACTAAAAAGTTTTGGTCAATTGCTATCTCTTCACGATAAGGCTAGGCTAGTGTACCTTCTACCTACTAAAAATTCTGCACCGAAACTTTGGTTACGTATTCTTGGCAGGCTTTTTAATTAAAGACAACCGAGCAACTCCATGACGACAACCCAGTGCATCGAACTATATATTAGTGTTCTTCCTTTCCTATTTTGTAGCGTCCTTGTAAATTGGGAGGAATTATCAATTCCCTCTGAGGTCGATTCATTGTCTTTGGGGGGTAGAATTTTTCAAAATTTTTCTAACAATTGCTAAAAATGCGCTATTTTTATACGTATATAGCAATCGTCAAAAATAAGCGTATTTAATTATTTAGTGTTTAATTGGCAAAAATCGACTAAAAATCTCATGCGAAGCCTGAACAATTGAACATTATTGAAAAGTTGGCCTTCTGAGCGATTTTATCCAGGAAGTTGCTCCAAAGCGGCACCCACTTTTGGAGGGGAGGGGTTTTATGCCCCCCCCAACTCCCCACTAGAATAAGCCAAAAATATACGTGTATAATTGTACTATTCTGTTAAAGTCTTGCTGTTGTTTGTTGAATATATATGCTGATTGCTGAAATGATGACACAGTTCAGCCGAAATATAGCTATAATACTGTGCAGGCACGGTAGAACAGCTGTGTCTAAAATTCGTAAAAATTTATAAAACCAATTGAGCTAAAATTTGTGCTGACCACCAAGGGCGGCTGCAGGATGGGGAAACAAGGGTTGAATAAACATTTTGTCTGGTAGAGTTTCGGAGTTATAATCCAGGTTGTTCCAATCAGTGGGAGGAAGACTAGCAAGTCCGTTGAAGGAAAATTCTCAATTCGATGCTTCAGGCTGATAACGCACAACGCTGTTGTTGTCCCAACCTTAATTGTACATTGATTTCCGTTTTAGAAGAAGGCGCCTGGATAGGACTAACTTGGGTGGTCACGGAAGTGGCGGGCCGCATCACAGTTGTGTGCCGGGTGGTCCCGGAAGTGGCGAGCCGCATCACAGTGGTGTGCCGGGTGGTCCCGGAAGTGGCGGGCAGCATGACGGTGGTGTGCCGGGCCCAAGTGGCACTTGTGGTACTGGTGTAGCCTTGCCGCAATCTGGTAGTGGGAGTGGTGAGATTCCCAGGGGACCGTGGACTTCTGGACTCTACCGACGTTAAAAGTAATATTGGTTAGTTTTTGATGATGTAATTTTTATTGGTTTTTGGTCAGAACTTGTTTTGGAACAGAAATGGAACTTTTGAGCACGTAGTCAGTGAAGTGCTATCATATGTATGTAAAAAGCTGCTTAATTTTATTGTATTTTAGACCACTTTAAGGTGTCCTGCCACTTCATCCACTATATATTGGCTTTTTCCTATGCAAAAACTTAGCGGGGGTGGAAGTCTGGGGCGCGGTCACCCAGGGCTTTGGAGGGCACCGATTTCGGGGGATTTTTTCGAAAAATGCTTAAAAATGTATATTTGCTGCTGAGGTAGAAAATTAACTATTTTTAACCTAAATTTAAGCTTAAACAGCTAAACACGCGTAAATATCCGACGAAGTCGGAAATTTTTTCCAAAATTTACCCTCGAAACCCTATTTTTCAGGGCGGAGTTAGGGGGGGGAGGCCTGATTCCTACCTTGGGGGCGGGCAATTTTGGGTGGACCCAGTCTATTTAAGTTGACCCAATTCAGGGGGGAGGGGGCACCGCCCTTGTAGGAAGAAGCCAACCCTACTCCCCACTCATTCTTTTTCGCGTAGAGTGATCCGAAGTTAATCGCCTTTCATAGGTTACAGTTTGTTTTGAGTGTTTTGTATATTTTGAATTTGATTTTTGATAAATGTTTATGTTTTCGTTTGTTTATAGGTTGCTTTTTGCCATCTGTGACGGCATTTTTGGAACACACTGCCGATCCGATGCAACTTTCTCTCTGTGCCTCAGAACTACTGGAGCCTTTTCTGACTGTGAATGTTGTGTTGTTTATGTTTACATTCCAAACTTTTTTATTTGTCCTAAATTCTAATCATTGTTAAAATTCTTTCATTTCTCCAACATCAGAGTGTTCTAAGCTAGCTGCAAAGAATTTGAGACCAATGCGGCATTAAACTGGATTAAAAATTGAAATCCTTCCTTTGCCTTATTTTGTATCCAATTGATTAAGTTCCAACTTATAAAAGACTGAAAGTTTCTGACAACTGTCCCTCACAATTAAAATCAGTTCTGTAGGTGTTATAGAGAAATGAAATGTACGATAGAGAAATGAAAGGATTATTTAGTATGCAATATTGCTATGTTTGCTCAGGATTTGTTGATTTGCGGTATTTTGTTGTTTTATAGTCTTTCCCAGGTTGCATATTTCGTGATTACATGTTTTATATCGGCCGGCTTCATAAAGTTTTAAAAAAGTGTCCAACCAAAATGTAGTTTTGGTTGGACGGATGAATCCATGTTGCCGATCCATTTGTGGATTGTGGCCTGGATTCAGTTTCAGTCCAATTCTACCTACGCAAAATTTCAGGACCGAACAAAATTTCAGAACAGCAAACGGAAGTTTAGTACCACCAGTTATTACAAATTTTACCGTGTAAATAGTTATTTCTGCTCACCTGTTGTTGTCATTGTTGCTGCTGTGCTGTACGTATACGACTGCAAAACGGGATAGTTTAGAACCACCAGTGGTTTACCAATTTAGCCTTGTGTAAATAGGTATTTCTGCTCACTTATTGTTGTTATTGTTTGTTGGAAGTACGAAATTATACCTCATGTGATGTGAAAATCACAAGCGCGTAGCCAGAAAAAATGTTGTGAGGGGATGCAAAAATCTTTCGGGGGGGGGGTCCCCCCAAACTGAGAAATTTTTTGTGAAAGGCGGGATTTTTTACAGAGCTGCACTTTTGAAATAAAAGAAATAGTCCCAGCACGCTTTCATGCACCCAAATCATGCTGCAGAAGCTGGTTAATGTGTAGTACCAGGGTCTGGCACTCATTTTGGGGTGCGAAACACGTTATCATAGTACGATACATTTATTTGAAAGTTTTTTGAAATGGTGGGCGTATTACACAATTATATGATAGGGGAAAATTCCTGGGGGATCCACAATTTTTGGGGAGGACCCCCCCCGCGGCTACGCGCCTGTGACTACATTCTTTATAACCATTCCACTCCACAGTTGAATAGCTATAGTTTAGGTTTAGTGTATGTTTACTTGTTTTTAATTTTTAATGTTGAATTTAAATTTTATTCTGTCATTTCATTTATTATATACTTCGAAGTACGGCTTTTTAAAGGTACGAATAGTTGTGCGCCGTCCATTATTGTTTGTTTACTGTCATCTGGTTTTGTTCAGTGGCCTACTATCAGGGTTGGGCATCGGAAAAAGGGTTCTTCTGTTTTTTCCTTTTTTCCGGAGGGTGCGAAAAAACGGAAAAAATTCGGAAAAATTTAATAATTCTGCGAAGTTGTAGAAGTGTTCAAATGAAAAATTTTAGTGATTTTTCTCAAGTTTTGTTCATTTTTTCCCAAATTATTAGCTTTGCTTAGAGTTTGCTCTGATTTTGAAGCCCGAACTTACCCCCCCCCCCCCGGGGGGGGGGGTGGTTTGGATCACTGCCACTGTCTCCTGTGTCACTCCACTGCCACTGTCTCATATGTCCACTAGCGCAGCCAGAAAAAAATTCGGGAGGGGGTGAAAAATTGTTCGGGGGTTCTGGGGGGCGGAGTCCCCCAGAAGCTGAGAAATTTTTCTATTTCGTGACCTTCGGGGAATTTTGACAGAGCAATCTGACATTACAATAATATTTAAGGCGTAGTGCATGTTCCTGCACCCAAATGATGCAGAAGGTGGTCAAAGTAGACCAAATGGGGCAAGCGGTACTCAGTTTTTTAGTGTGAAACACGTAATTCAAATTCGAAGGCGCGAAAATTTTTTGAAAATAGGCGTTTTACACATGGCAGGAAAAAATTCCTCGGGCAACGCAATTTCGGGGGGGGGGGAATTCCCCCCCCGGCTAGTGGCGACGCGCCTGCCTGTGTCACTCCACTGCCACTGTCTCCTGTGTCATTCCACTGCCACTGTCTCCTGTGTTATTCCATTGCCATTGTACATATGTAGTTTCCCAGTGATTAGTTGTCTGGCTTAGAGGAGAAGAGAAAGAGTCTAGAAAATTACAGACCGATAGGAAAACAACTTCCAGTTTCGAACAGAAGGTGCACCCCAAAACAAAAGTTGGCAAAGTTTTAAAATAAAGAAAATTTTGGAGCCGAAGGTTTACCTCTGAAAACGTGTTACCGACCATGTAGATACTGAAACTGTCAGTGGCTTAGAGGAGAAGAGAAAGAGTCTAGAAAATTACAGACCGATAGGAAAACTACTTCCAGTTTCGAACAGAAGGTGCACCCCAAAACAAAAGTTGGCAAAGTTTTAAAACAAAGAAAATTTTGGAGCCGAAAGTTTACCTCTGAAAACGTGTTACCGACCCTGTAGATACTAAAACTGTCAGGGGCTTAGAGGAGAAATAGTCTAGAAAATTACAGACCGACAGGAAAAAGCCAAGCTTCGAACAGATGGTGCACCTCAAAACTAAAGTTAGCAACGTTTTAAAATAAAGAAAATTTGGGGCGAAAAGTTTCGAAGGCGAGAAGGGGGGGAGGAGAGAAGTCTAGAAAATTACAGACCGATAGGAAAACAACTTCCAGTTTCGAACAGAAGGTGCACCCCAAAACAAAAGTTGGCAAAGTTTTAAAACAAAGAAAATTTTTGAGCCGAAAATTTACCTCTGAAAAACGTGTTACCGACCCTGTAGATACTAAAACTGTCAGGGGCTTAGAGGAGGAATAGTCTAGAAAATTACAGACCGACAGGAAAAAGTCAAGTTTCGAACAGAAGGTGCACGCCAAACCCAAAGTTGGCAAAGTTTTAAAATAAAGAAAATTTTGGAGCCGAAGGTTTACCTCTGAAAACGTGTTACCGACCATGTAGATACTGAAACTGTCAGTGGCTTAGAGGAGAAGAGAAAGAGTCTAGAAAATTACAGACCGATAGGAAAACTACTTCCAGTTTCGAACAGAAGGTGCACCCCAAAACAAAAGTTGGCAAAGTTTTAAAATAAAGAAAATTTTTGAGCCGAAAGTTTACCTCTGAAAACGTGTTACCGACCCTGTAGATACTAAAACTGTCAGGGGCTTAGAGGAGAAGAGAAAGAGTCTAGAAAATTACAGACCGATAGGAAAACAACTTCCAGTTTCGAACAGAAGGTGCACCCCAAAACAAAAGTTGGCAAAGTTTTAAAATATAGAAAATTTTGGAGCCGAAAGTTTGCCTCTGAAAACTTGTTACCGACCCTGTAGATACTGAAACTGTCAGTGCCTTAGAGGAGAAATAGTCTAGAAAATTACAGACCGACAGGAAAAAGTCAAGCTTCGAACAGATGGTGCACCTCAAAACTAAAGTTAGCAACGTTTTAAAATAAAGAAAATTTTGGAGCCGAAAGTTTACCTCTGAAAACGTGTTACCGACCATGTAGATACTGAAACTGTCAGTGGCTTAGAGGAGAAATAGTCTAGGAAATTACAGACCGACAGGAAAAAGTCAAGTTTCGAACAGAAGGTGCACGCCAAACCCAAAGTTGGCAAAGTTTTAAAATAAAGAAAATTTTGGAGCCGAAGGTTTACCTCTGAAAACGTGTTACCGACCATGTAGATACTGAAACTGTCAGTGGCTTAGAGGAGAAGAGAAAGAGTCTAGAAAATTACAGACCGATAGGAAAACTACTTCCAGTTTCGAACAGAAGGTGCACCCCAAAACAAAAGTTGGCAAAGTTTTAAAATAAAGAAAATTTTTGAGCCGAAAGTTTACCTCTGAAAACGTGTTATCTACCCTGTAGATACTAAAACTGTCAGGGGCTTAGAGGAGAAATAGTCTAGAAAATTACAGACCGACAGGAAAAAGTCAAGCTTCGAACAGATGGTGCACCTCGAAACAAAAGTTGGCAAAGCTTCAAAATGAAGAAAATTTTTGAGCCGAAAGTTTACCTCTGAAAACGTGTTACCGACCATGTAGATACTGAAACCGTCAGTGGCTTAGAGGAGAAGAGAAAGAGTCTAGAAAATTACAGACCGATAGGAAAACAACTTCCAGTTTCGAACAGAAGGTGCACCCCAAAACAAAAGTTGGCAAAGTTTTAAAACAAAGAAAATTTTGGAGCCCAAAGTAACTTACCTCTGAAAACGTGTTACTGACCCTGTAGATACTAAAACTGTCAGGGGCTTAGAGAAATAGTCTAGAAAATTACAGACCGACAGGAAAAAGTAAAGCTTCGAACAGATGGTGCACCTCAAAACTAAAGTTAGCAACGTTTTAAAATAAAGAAAATTTTGGAGCCGAAAGTTTACCACTGAAAACGTGTTACCGACCATGTAGATACTGAAACTGTCAGTGGCTTAGAGGAGAAGAGAAACAGTCTAGAAAATTACAGACCGATAGGAAAACTACTTCCAGTTTCGAACAGAAGGTGCACCCCAAAACAAAAGTTGGCAAAGCTTTAAAATGAAGAAAATTTTTGAGCCGAATGTTTACCTCTGAAAACGTGTTACGGACCATGTAGATACTGAAACTGTCAGTGGCTTAGAGGAGAAGAGAAAGAGTCTAGAAAATTACAGATCGATAGGAAAACTACTTCCATTTTGGAACAGATGGTGCACCCCAAAACAAAAGTTGGCAAAGTTTTAAAACAAAGAAAATTTTTGAGCCGAAAATTTACCTCTGAAAAACGTGTTACCGACCATGTAGATACTAAAACTGTCAGTGGCTTAGAGGAGAAATAGTCTAGAAAATTACAGCCCGACAGGAAAAAGTCAAGTTTCGAACAGAAGGTGCACGCCAAACCCAAAGTTGGCAAAGTTTTAAAATAAAGAAAATTTTGGAGCCGAAGGTTTACCTCTGAAAACGTGCTACCGACCATGTAGATACTGAAACTGTCAGTGGCTTAGAGGAGAAGAGAAAGAGTCTAGAAAATTACAGACCGATAGGAAAACTACTTCCAGTTTCGAACAGAAGGTGCACCCCAAAACAAAAGTTGGCAAAGTTTTAAAACAAAGAAAATTTTGGAGCCGAAAGTAACTTACCTCTGAAAACGTGTTACCGACCCTGTAGATACTAAAACTGTCAGGGGCTTAGAGGAGAAATAGTCTAGAAAATTACAGACCGACAGGAAAAAGTCAAGCTTCGAACAGATGGTGCACCTCAAAACCAAAGTTAGCAACGTTTTAAAATAAGGAAAATTTTGGAGCCGAAGGTTTACCTCTGAAAACGTGTTACCGACCATGTAGATACTGAAACTGTCAGTGGCTTAGAGGAGAAGAGAAAGAGTCTAGAAAATTAGAGACCGATAGGAAAACAACTTCCAGTTTTGAACAGAAGGTGCACCCCACAACAAAGTTGGCAAAGTTTTAAAACAAAGAAAATTTTGGAGCCGAAAGTAACTTACCTCTGAAAACGTGTTACCGACCCTGTAGATACTAAAACTGTCAGGGGCTTAGAGGAGAAATAGTCTAGAAAATTACAGACCGACAGGAAAAGGTCAAGCTTCGAACAGATGGTGCACCTCGAAACAAAAGTTGGCAAAGCTTCAAAATGAAGAAAATTTTTGAGCCGAAAGTTTACCTCTGAAAACGTGTTACCGACCATGTAGATACTGAAACCGTCAGTGGCTTAGAGGAGAAGAGAAAGAGTCTAGAAAATTACAGACCGATAGGAAAACAACTTCCAGTTTCGAACAGAAGGTGCACCCCAAAACAAAAGTTGGCAAAGTTTTAAAACAAAGAAAATTTTGGAGCCGAAAGTAACTTACCTCTGAAAACGTGTTACCGACCCTGTAGATACTAAAACTGTCAGGGGCTTAGAGAAATAGTCTAGAAAATTACAGACCGACAGGAAAAAGTCAAGCTTCGAACAGATGGTGCACCTCAAAACTAAAGTTAGCAACGTTTTAAAATAAAGAAAATTTTGGAGCCGAAAGTTTACCTCTGAAAACGTGTTACCGACCATGTAGATACTGAAACTGTCAGTGGCTTAGAGGAGAAGAGAAACAGTCTAGAAAATTACAGACCGATAGGAAAACTACTTCCAGTTTCGAACAGAAGGTGCACCCCAAAACAAAAGTTGGCAAAGCTTTAAAATGAAGAAAATTTTTGAGCCGAATGTTTACCTCTGAAAACGTGTTACGGACCATGTAGATACTGAAACTGTCAGTGGCTTAGAGGAGAAGAGAAAGAGTCTAGAAAATTACAGATCGATAGGAAAACTACTTCCAGTTTGGAACAGATGGTGCACCCCAAAACAAAAGTTGGCAAAGTTTTAAAACAAAGAAAATTTTTGAGCCGAAAATTTACCTCTGAAAAACGTGTTACCGACCATGTAGATACTAAAACTGTCAGTGGCTTAGAGGAGAAATAGTCTAGAAAATTACAGACCGACAGGAAAAAGTCAAGTTTCGAACAGAAGGTGCACGCCAAACCCAAAGTTGGCAAAGTTTTAAAATAAAGAAAATTTTGGAGCCGAAGGTTTACCTCTGAAAACGTGTTACCGACCATGTAGATACTGAAACTGTCAGTGGCTTAGAGGAGAAGAGAAAGAGTCTAGAAAATTACAGACCGATAGGAAAACTACTTCCAGTTTCGAACAGAAGGTGCACCCCAAAACAAAAGTTGGCAAAGTTTTAAAACAAAGAAAATTTTGGAGCCGAAAGTAACTTACCTCTGAAAACGTGTTACCGACCCTGTAGATACTAAAACTGTCAGGGGCTTAGAGGAGAAATAGTCTAGAAAATTACAGACCGACAGGAAAAAGTCAAGCTTCGAACAGATGGTGCACCTCAAAACTAAATTTAGCAACGTTTTAAAATAAAGAAAATTTTGGAGCCGAAAGTTTACCTCTGAAAACTTGTTACCGACCATGTAGATACTGAAACTGTCAGTGGCTTAGAGGAGAAGAGAAACAGTCTAGAAAATTACAGACCGATAGGAAAACTACTTCCAGTTTCGAACAGAAGGTGCACCCCAAAACAAAAGTTGGCAAAGCTTTAAAATGAAGAAAATTTTTGAGCCGAATGTTTACCTCTGAAAACGTGTTACGGACCATGTAGATACTGAAACTGTCAGTGGTTTAGAGGAGAAGAGAAAGAGTCTAGAAAATTACAGACCGATAGGAAAACAACAACGATTTACTTAGTAATATCACTTACCTGCCCTTAATTTTGAGAATATCATTGGTTCGCTTACCAGCTCTAAATTCCCGTTAATTTACCTTTCACTGAGTAATTTACTTCCACTTAAAATGCCCAGTTATTTTCTGTGTTCTAGAGAAACATTAATTCGCTGTGATCATGTCTAGCAGTCCATTTATGCTGCATTCGTTGAAATTCGAAGCGGAATACCAAGACCTCATTCAGACCATCTTACGTGATGTCAAGGATGACAATGTCAAGCAAGACCTTATCAGACGGTGTACTAATTTGAGTACACAGTATCACCAAGTTCGCGAAAGTTCGTTGGCCATTGTAACGGCCTTAAATTATGCAGAAATTCCCATTCCGTCATTGCCATTCTTGGAACGCATGGTTGATCCAGTGGATGTTCAGGGCCGGATACTTCGCTCACGTCTGGTTTCAGCTACGCATCCTCATCAGTTCTACCTGCGGTTGGTTCGTGACGAGGACACTGCCAGCGACATTTCGTCTATTCTGAATTTGGAACAGTACCCCAAGGATGCAAAAGTGCAGGGACCCGTCGGTGTCCTTGCTCACTGTGCGGTTCCACATCCGAATCTTTCGTTCTATGTGCGTGGCTACATTCTGAGCAATTCTCGAACCTCTGTCGAAGTTTTAGCCATCGATTACGGAGATATTTTCTCTGTCAAACCTGAGCAGGTGCTCGAATTGCTTGATGGTACCCATGAAATTCTATCTTCTCCTCCTCTCGTTTACCAGTGTCAACTAGATCAATTTCCCAGCCCTCCGGCGAATTTACCGTGGCACCCTGACTTCGGAACGGTGCTAGTTCAACTGCTGATTGATCAAACGTTTGAAGTCGAATTTCTACGTGTTCATCGTGGTGCTCACGGTTGTCCTGTCTACAGTGTCGACATCAACGGTATTGACTTGACAGCTGTAAAACAGCTGGCTGTCGAGCATTTTCAGTTGCCCCCTGCAGAGGACGACCAGGAATCCCACGATATCATTGTGATCGAAGAGGCCTATGATGACCAGGAAAACATGGAAGTGAACGAAACGACGACTAGCGAATTTCCCCAGAATCCTATACGGTGCGGTGATCCGAGCGAACCCACAGCGTCAGCTGGTACTATACCAGGAGAACCGAACAATTTGTCCGATTCCTCCTTGCCTGTCCCTGTGGCAGCTTCCTCTCTTGGTGCTGCTTGTGCTGCACTCTATGCTGATTTGGATCTAACAGAATTCAGTCCTGAAACAGATTCCACCGTGGACCCCACATACAGAGCGTCAATGACCGGGAGTGATGATGAGTCCAGCATGTCTGCGGACGGCAATTTTAAAAGACAGCGGGTAGCTAACGATCGGGCGGAGGCGCCACCCGCCAATGAGCCAGTTCCCACCGAGGTAGATGGATCTGTTACCATCCCGCTCGATTCCCGATTCAACCTCTTCCACAAGGCTACTACAGTGATCGGCGGATTAAAGTTCCCGTACCCTATTTGGGCAGTTCTCTATCTACTGTTGCTCCGCTTGAGCACTATAGCTCCTCCAGCTCTCAACCAAGCAGCTTGGCTGTTGTTGGGAATCCACAAAGCCGACCTGCCCAAACTGTTGAAGCGATATCTAGACGAGAAAGGACGTCTGGAAGTTGTTGATTTGGCCACCTATATTCGCCCAATTGTCCAAGTGGTCCTTGAACAGCACCTCAAGGATCTTCCGCCGTGGACCTGCCCTCCTGGAATGCGCCGAGTACTCCACGAGGCTCCGCCCAAATTCCACCTGTCCGAAGAAATTTCCCACATAAACGAGGTTTACTATGACTTTCTCCTACACCGGCACGTCAATACCCAGGTGAAAGTTGCCATTACTAGCGCCATTCCCCTAATTCTCCATCCGCATTACGAGATACTGGTGCTCAGTGATACTGCTATGGGAGGACGTATCGAATACCATAACAGCCGTCTGCTCCTGCATCGCCAGTCGTGGCTATCCTTACAACATTCAATCCACAAGAAGTCTGTTGTTTCGTTTTTGCAGCGACTGCCGAATCCGAAACGGTTTTCCCTTGTGATTTGCATTGTTGGCGTGGATGATCTGTCCTCGGCAGCCGATGCCAGGGATCTGCAACGGCGATACGAAGCCGTCTTGCATGTCCATCAGCAGCGTTTCGTGGGCCCTCTGTTCATTACTGAGATGCCCCCACGAACGGATGTGCTGTCCTCCCGGGTCCCCGAGGCACGCCGAGCTCTCAGGATGGGCCACAGCAGCTTCCCTGCTGCCCGGATCATCGAGCTTCACCAGATCAATGAACTGAACCTGATGTTGAGTTCCGCTAATGGCACGGTACTCACGGCGTCTGGTGCCCTCCGCCTCATGCGCATTCTGCTACAGAATGTCCCGCAGCTGCGCATTTCCATGCCATAAACCACTCTCCCTCTCATCTCATCTCAGCTACCTCCTTCGGCCTACAGCGCTTCCATCCTACCTCCTGAATCAGCAGGTTTCCTGGTGTTGGTTTATTGCTACGGTGGTGGACTTTTCCAACTTAGCTGGTTGACAATTGGTTTTATTGTTACTGTTTTTTGGTAATTGTCCTAAGTGTTCACAATTTCCCTGATAACGAATTATTTCATGGTTTCTTAAGTTCCCTGATGTCTTTTCCCAATATTTGGGTTTGGTTTTCTGTTTCTGCTTTTTTATGATCGCCCGGGTGTGCTCCGTTCAAGGAAGGGGGAAGTGTAGGGAAGTCCCCCCCACGTAGGCAAGTTATTGTGTCGCACATTTATTTTCTCCTACGAATTGTAAATTTTGTTCCCTGCGTACGTTCTCGAAATTCTGACATAGGTTAAAATATTGTTACACAGAAATTAATCGGTCGGTGTTTCTCAAAGGGGATTGCAAGACTTAACTTGCAAATTTGAACTTTTTCTTAATGAGCTCATTAATTTCTTTGCGAACCATTCCGGTTGAAAACCTTTAAAAAGCCTCTGCAGTAGTTAGTTGGGGATCATTCTTACGTTTGAATCCAAAAATTCCCTGATTGTTTGTGTGCTTTATATTAAAGAAAGTCTATCCAAGTTAGACTACTGTAAGTTGTTGGGTTTGCGCTTGCGTTCTTGCTCTTAGACTGGCTAAGAAGTGTACAATCGCTAAGACTGAGAGATTCGAACCACACTTCTAGATTCAAGCAGTAAGGACTTCGCTACAATACTATCAAGAGTATACTATACAGTATACATACGTATATACATCAGCAACAATATCCAAATCGTATATGCTCTCAATGTTTCTGATAGCACATTGAAGACAGCGTATTTATGTCTGTGAAAACCTTGATTTAAGTGCTGGATAAAACTGTTGTTTTGCATTCTGAAGTATACGTATAATTATGCCATTCTGAAGCTCTCTATCATAATTTAGCAAAGCAACACATAATTATGGCTTCAAAGTTAGCGCGAATAGGGCGGAAGGAGGAAATTCCCTATTCGGCGACAAAACTGGTTTCTTTCATTTTGTCGCCGAGTAGATTCCCTATTCGCCGCACAAAGCTGTACCGTACGTGTGTTATGCACCGTGTATTAAGTTCTGAAAAGGCTATTAGCAGGCATTTTCCGCTTCAGTAAATACATTCAGTTAAACTAGAACGTTTTCATCCAGCCTGTTTACGGTACCTAGCTTTGCTTACATTGTGTTTGTACATAACTTCTCTGACGTGATTTTTCTCTGCAGCGGAAAAATAAGCGAAACTAGGGGGCAAATGCCCTCGACGGCAACCAACTTTGTAGAATAGGAAAAGACTTGAATTCTAGACACACGGTGCATGGTTACAGCTGAGATTCTGCTGAAGCGGAAAAATGCCGTTTCTCAGCGACTAAATGACAGAAACCAGCTTTGTGCGCCGAATAGGGAATCTACTCGACGATTAAAATGCCAGAAACCAGCTTTGTGCGCCGAATAGGGTATCTACTCGGCGACTAAAATGAAAGAAACCAGCTTTGTCGCCGAATAGGGTATCTACTCGGCGACTAAAATGAAAGAAACCAGCTTTGTCGCCGAATAGGGAATTCCCTCCTTCCGCCCTATTCGCGCTAACTTTGAAGCCATAATTATGTGTTGCTTTGCTAAATTATGATAGAGAGCTTCAGAATGGCATAATTATACGTATACTTCAGAATGCAAAACAGTTTTATCCAGCACTTAAATCAGGGTTTTCACAGACATAAATATGCTGTCTTCAATGTGCTATCAGAAACATTGAGAGCATATACGATTTGGATATTGTTGCTGATGTATATACGTATGTATACTGTACAGTATACTCTTGATAGTATATATAGGTATGCTCCGTTCTGATATTTTCGAGAATTGATACAATAAGATTATTATGTAGGGGCGCGATAGCGCCCCTACATAATATGGGTGTAAAGGCGTCTGCGCGGCTCCCTGGAGATCGTGTTGGCCTGGTGCCAGCTAATTAGAGGTCCGGGAGGGGTAAAAATGTTACCATCGTAAAGTACTCGAGTAGTACTACAAGTATCACCATACTTTTGGTTCGAATTCGAAACTTCAAATTTTTGCTCTTGGCAACAGTTAGTTTGTGTTTGGTTTTTTTCTAGGTGAATAACGCTTTTCGGAAGTGCATTTTCTAGCGAAGTGTTGGAACGTTGTGGGCATTTTGGCCCAATACTACTGGTAATAATATATGCTGGTAGACAGTGTCCCCCCATGCTACCTTTTTTGGTCATTTTGGCACCTGGCCAATTTTGGCTCTGTGCCAAGGCCCCAAAGCCGGACTTTCGCTATTTTGGCACTTCGGTTGTGGTGGACTTTTTTTCACAGGCTAGCAGCTAGATCGGTTTGGTTTATTTTATTTGAATATTTCGGCCAATGCACACAAAGTAACGAGGTCCGGGAGGGGTAAAAATTTTGCTAATTCTTGGCCCCGGTCGGGGCCTGACTAGTGTTTTTGTTTTGCTCGAACAGTTTTGCACTCTTCTGCGCACTGCCCCAAAATGTTTTGCGCAATTTGTAGAAAAAGTGGGCATAACCGAAACATTTGTATTTACTATACGTAATTTAGCTAAAGTTGCGGTTTCGTAGACATTAGCATTTGTCTGAAGTTTCTAGAATGTTCAGACTATGTCATACACAAAAGCCACTAAAAACTGGCGTATGGCCAATGGGAGCATAAACCCACAAACTATATACGCAACATTTCTGGGAAAAGGAGCCCCCAGATGCTGAAAAACTCTTCAAAAATCCACGAGCAATATTTGTGTCTTCTCAATGATTAATTTCAGCAATTTACTTTTTCAATGTCTGGAAAAAATTGCGCACGCGTGCGCACAAGCCCAAAAGTTTTTGCTAAATTCAGAGAAAAAGTGTGTCACTGCGCACGTTATTGAGCAAATAAAAAACACCGGGGGCCCGGGAAGGAGCCCGGCCCGGTGCATCCCTAATTTCACCTAACCTAGTCTTAATCTATGGAACTTGTCTTGGAAATCAAGGGGCATTTCTTATTTTTCAGAAAAAAATGCGTGACTACCTAAAATTGTAGAATCTAACCGCGCTTTTCTTATGAAATTGGTAACAAATTCTACCTATACCTATATACAGATATATGGTATACCACACTTTAACAAGGGGGGGTTATGGGGGGGGTACGGGACCCCTCAAAAATTGGAGGTTCAGTACAAGGGCTAGCAAAATCAGACCCAAGGGACAAGGGACAGTGCTAGGAAACGCAGGTCAGTCTAAAAATTAATGGAAATTTTAGCCCAAAATAGCTAAAATTTGCTAAATTTTCGAAAAATTTCAAAAAAATCGCTAAAAACTGCCTATTTTGCTTTACAAAGGCTGTAAAATAGCTAATTTAGCGATAAATTTGCTCAAAATTTGCAAAAATTGCACTTTTTCTACTAAATTTTTTGCTGGAACCCTCCCCCCCAATTTGAGATAAGGTACAAGGGCAAGTAAAATTTGAGCTAAAACAGGTACAGGACCCCTCAGGAATTGGTACCCTTGTTAATGTATGTGGTATACGCCATATATATATATATATATATATATATATATATATATATATATATATATATATATGTATATGTATATGTATATATATGTATATGTATATGTATATGTATATATATATATATATATATATAGATATCAGGGGCGCACCCAAGGGGGGGCCCGCCCCCCCCCTGTCAGGTTTCGAAGGTCAGAAAAATTAAGATGCAGGAAGGAGGAAAAGCCGGAAAAACAAAAATTTTCATTCTTCGTGTACCATTCTTTGTGTGTTTTTAGGGTAGCATACGGGGGGGGGGGCGGGGTGACTGACTTTCAATTATATAGACGTTTCTTTGTGCTTACGCTTGAGTTCTACTAAATAATGTTTTCAAATCATGGTTTTTCTGCATTTGATTTGTGCATAATAGTGATCAATTTCTTCTAAAATATTTCTGATATTTCTGAATGAAAGGTTGTGGCTTGACTGTATGATAGAAATTCGCTGCGTACCAAAAAATGACAGAAAAGTTAAAATTTTAACTGCAAAATCAAAAAATTTTCTTGAACTTAAGTTTCGAATAGGCGGATTACCGGATATTATGTTAACGTAAAATGGACGATATTCAGATATGGAAGAATATCAGGTGTCCACCATTAGTGCATATGCACACTTTTTACAAAATTTAAATTTAAAAATGCTATTTAAAATGTAATTATGTATATAATACTGACTGTAATTATGTATTAAAATGTATATATAGTCAAGCGGGGGAAAAACCCACTTTTTCTTTCTTGGACCAGAACTTTCGACTGGTTTGGGATAGCACGACTTTGATACTATATTTAATTAGGGTTTGCCCTAAGTTTTCGAATGAGGCATAGTTTGTCTCTCTAAGCCCTGTCATTATGGAGAAATTAAAGTTTTCCGTGTCGCGGAAAAAACCCAATGCGGGAAAAAAACCCATCGGCGGGGAAAAAAACCCACCCGGATTTTTAGCTGGAAGTGTGCCAGAACAATTTTTACGGTGCCATTCGAAAGAGCGGGTTGTTTTTAGTAGGTTTACATCAAAAAATACCAACATTTTTGAAAAATTTCAGAAAAAATTGAATTTTGAAAATTTTGTATGTTTAACACGTAAACATAGGCTAATTTAGGAAATTTTTTAAAAGTGTTTATTTTTGGCAGTTTAAGCATCCTATAGTGTAGAAAACGCGTTTTTCTTGCATTTAGAGCCAAACTAGACCCATTTCACTGCAAAAATAAACATTTTTGGTCAAAATTGACATTTTGGCTTGAAATGGCGCCATGTCCAATTTGGACCCCCTGGAGCACCCACAACAGAACGAACCCAGGCAAAACCTATACCAATTTAATCTATAGGCTCTATTAAACAAATGTATGTATTAGTTTGACCTTTCCTGCTAACGGTTAGAAAAAATATTCAATTTTGAAAAGTGGGTTTTTCCCCGCCGATGGGTTTTTTCCCGCCAACTCTAGGTCAGCCCCAGGTCGCACCGGAGGGGTTAGAGCAGTGTGGCATATAAAGCCCAACAGATGCCCTACACATACATACTATCCGCTTTGGTCTAAGTCTTTCCAGTTTGCCAAATTTCAGAACTTGGACGGACCAAAATTTTTGAAAATTTCAAAGTCTCAAAAAATTTGCAGGGAAGCAGTGGGAGCGACAATAATACAGCCTCTAGGGTTATTTTTGATGCTCTTCAAGATAGGCTATTAAAATCCTATATAGCTCATACCGGTAAGACCACACTGGAGGTGGGTTTTTTCCCGCATATTAAAATGGGTTTTTCCCCGCTTGACTATAATTTTAAAATGCATACACAAATGCTCAGTCAAATTTTGATTCCGCTTTCCACAAAATGGCTCTAAAAATTTCCAAACTGATGCTACTTTGTAAAAAGAGCTCTAGCTTTTAGCGGAACCCCGGTTTATTATAACTACGTTGCGTTGCTTAGTTTGAATTTTACCAGCTTGAGTTATATATACATACACACCTCATGTGGAGAAACCATGGCGCCAGCCAGAAGACAACTAAGATAATTTCAAACCACGGTTTTTTGATTTCAAATCACGATCTCCAAATTTGCCCACTCCAATCCTAAGTTTGCCCAATAAAATGCCCACTGGCCGCTTTGAAAAACCCTGTTTGAAACAGCAAAAAGTGGTCCGAAAAAATTGCTTTCATGTGTAGAATGCAAAAAATTTTCAACTTCTGGGGGGCTGCGGACCTACTTTTGTGTTTAAATGAATGTTTAATTATATTTAACTACTCCAATCAATAAAACCACCTACTACACATGTTTGTTCTCAAAGTGAAACTTGTATTTAAAACGTGGTAGAAATAAGTTTGAAAAAAATTTCAACTTTGGTGCCGCCCCCCCCCCCTGTCAGAAAACTCTGGGTGCGCCACTGATATACATATATATATAAATATATATAAATATATATATATATATATATATATATAGTATAATATAGATTGTCTAAAAGCCGATTCTTTATAAATAACAATTAAAAAACCAAACTTATAGAAAAACTAGAAAGTTCACAAAATCAGCTCTGCCTATAAACTAAAAAATTGAGCAATTGACATACATTTACTCACTAGCGTAGCCAGAAAATAATTTCGGATTGGGGCAAACCAAAATTTTTAGGGTCTTATCTCGATTACCCCCCACCACTCAAAACCCTTAAACCCTGCCCAAAATATGAGCTAAAATTTGGTATGGGTATGTTTTCGACTACGCTGAGTTCAAATATCGCAAAATTTTTCGATTTCGCGAAATTCGATTTTTGTCGATTTCTAAGGGGGGACCAAGGGAAACCGAAAATTTTTTGTCTCCGATTTTGCTGAAGAGATGTACACAGGGGTCTTCGGGGTCGTAGAACACGAATCGGAATCCCGTTTTTCGATTCAGCATTTCTTTAGCTCAGTATAAGCTTATTTCATCTTTTCATTTCTTTCATTTCATCAGATCATTTCTTGACAAAACGAAAGAAAAACCCCAGTGCGAAAAAATTTTATTGAAAGAACTTCCGTAGCTCAAAACGGTTAAAAATCAATTTGTTAAAATTTGCTTCAGAGACTAAATTTTAGAGCAAAATATTCAAAACTGCATGAAAACAAGAGTACATAATAACTAAGAGTGTGACAAGCGTAGCCCTCTTAGCTATTAAGACCGGGGACATCATCTGCACGATAACGGCCGACCCCCTACACAAATTAGACCCCAGTGACCCCTCCCACAAATGAGTACCTAGTACACATTTGTGTACCATCACTCGCTTGTATGTTTATGTGTTGAAGCCAAAAACGTTCTATCAGCAGCTGGCCACTTTCGAGCTTCAACACATAAACATACAAGCGAGTGATGGTACACAAATGTGTACTAGGTACTCATTTGTGGGAGGGGTCACTGGGGTCTAATTTGTGTAGGGGGTCGGCCGTTATCGTGCAGATGATGTCCCCAGCCTAATACCTAAGAGTGCGACGCTTGTCACACTCTTAGTTATTATGTACTCTTGATGAAAACAACCTTAGCAAAACGTTAACAAAATTTTTGAATTTTGAAAAATACGTAATATATTGGAAACCTTTAAGAAGATCAATCTGGCATGTAGTAGGTAGTTGTCCTGTTGTAAATTAGCATGTATATAAATAGAAAATATATTGGAAGTGGCTTATCGACAGCTTCATCGGTGAAATCACGGAATTTTTCCGAAAGTTTCGAAGGAAAGGAAAGTTTCGTAAACTCATTTGAATGTACTGATTATAAGCTTTAAAACTATGTATATACAAAGCTCTATATATAAAACATTGATTGGTTCAATGGTGAAAATTAAATCGACATAATAAAGATAGCATTCCGGCGAAGCCAGAAATTTTTTGAGAATTGCCCATTGGAAGGTATACGTGTAGAACAGAAAATTCTATATACTGATGTTACCTTTCCACAGTTAAAGTAATAAATCTTCTCAAAATATAGGAATTTTAGGCAAAAATAGGAAAAAATAGGAATATTTGAAAAATATGGGAAAAAATAGGAAAAATAGGAATAGTAGGCGCCCTGAAAAAACAAAGATATTTTCTTGACTATTGAAAAACACATACATACATACGTACATATTCAAACCAAGTAGAACCCCAACACACAGACACTTTCTGTAAAAATACATTTTTTAAAGATTTTAATTTTATTTTAATTAATTAAATATTCCAACATGGAACAAGAATGCTCCGCACAAAAGGGAATAATATGTGTGTTGGGCCTATGTCTATCCTTTAAATTCCGGTTGAGAAAGTAAAGGCATAAATCCGACACAGCAACTTTTAGTGGATGGTTTCATGGCAAAAATTCTTCCGTTCGCTTCGGGCTTTTATTTGATGCCAAATTTGACCACTTTTGAAGGAGGATCGGTATCTCCGGAAACGAAAAGGCCGATGAGGCGGCCAAAAATGCCGCCCCCTTAGCGCAAAATCTGGTTCCTTTGGACATTACAACTGCCAAAGCCGTAATTAGGCGCCACTGACGGAATAAAAACGCAGAAGAAGTGCGCACAACAGACTCGTTGGGTATATACGGTGGAACCTACCCCAGAAAGGTTGAGGAAACTTGCGATTCTTAAATTCTTTAGAGAGTACTAGTAGCGCTTTAGGTTGGCCCACCGCTGCAGATCACGTAAAGCGGCGAACATTGTGTACAATACAAGCATCAAATAGGAGAAACCGGAAAAAAATAAAGAAACATCACTTTCATAACCGGTCCGGAGTGCAGCTTTTTAATGGAAAGTGACACGGGGCTGAAATTTCCCAGACACACTAAACTCGATGTGCTCTAAAATTTGCGCCTGAAATCTGCGCAGGATTTTACACTGTCTCCAGCCACTTTTCACACATATATATTATAGGGGTCGCTGCCGCGACCCCTATGAAAACTCACTTCTAACCTAGTAGAACCTGCATCAATACGTTTTCTTTCTGATATTTTTTGGTAAAAAATTTACTTCAAGAATTTCGAAAGCAACCCCCTGCAAGCGCCTGCCTACCAGTAGTACTTACATTCGACTGAACGTTATTCGAAGCCCCATTAGCCAACAACGCATTGGTAACGGGTTCGTGACCCTGCTGCGCTGCCTGATGCAGGGGCGTGTAGCCTGCCAGGGTTCGAGCGTTACCATCCACGCCACGGCGCAACAGGAACCAGACCATATCCAGCTGGCCAAAATGACACGCTGTGTGGAGTGGAGTGTAGCCAGCCTAGAAGAAAAGAAAAAAGAAAATAATAGAAAAAGGAAACACAAATGAGCCAAGAGAATTTTTATACAAATAATCATATTAAATGTAGCAACTTAAAAATTCCAACACTCTTAGACATAGAGCATCTAATCTCCCCTGCGACCGCGAATCAAACTTGAATTTCCCAATCAGACGTAGTTCAAGTCCACAAAAACTCTATGTATAGTCAGGGGGGGGGAACATGCCGGAAAAGAGGGGGAAAAACATGGTCGCCTACTCCCCAACCATAGCAGTTGCAGCTGCCTAGTATAGCCCATTAGAAAGAGCAAGTCTAGAAGTATACCTTACAGTACCAGATTGGTTTCTGAGTTCGAATCTGTAAGCACAGTACTGGACCAAAGTTGACCTTCAAAATGGGCCAAAATGCTAAGGATTTTCGAAAGTTTGCAAGTATATATATATCTAACCAACTATCCAACTTTGGCTACTATAAATTGGCATGCGGGCATAATTTGACTTGCTCTATCACATGGCAATAGTGGTTTTCCCTTACGTCAACCCAGTAAAAAAATTTGACCATGTTTTTCCCCCACATGGGGTCCACTAGAGCGGGGAAAAAAACATGGTGACCAAATTTTCAAATTTTTGCGTATGCTTCAGGAAGGCGTAACTAATGCTTCTATATGAAAGAGAATGCTTTAAAACCATTAAAAACCTCAAAATATGCCAACTTTGGGCATTGTTGAAGCTTCTAGCTCGAAAATTTGATTTGCAGCATCAACATGCTAGGTTTCATAAGTTTCAATGGTAAAAATGAAAATTTTCAAAAAACTTAAAAAATGGTGGGATATTGCAATTTTTAACACAACTAACTTATTTCTACCGATATTCTGCATATTATGACCAGTTCCCAGCAGGTTTCATGCCCAAACTGGTTAGATACAGCGGATTTGGCATTTTGACCAAAAAGTCGGTTTTTAAGCTTTCTGTGAGGTTAGAATGGTGCCTAGGTAGTTTTGCACGCTGAAAACAGCTGAAACAACGCTTTTAAAGCACCCTAAATGGTTGGTTGGTAGAAATCCGGGCCATGTTTTTTCCCCGCACCATGTTTTTTTCCCCGATTTGCGGGTAAAAAAACATGGACAAATCCTATTATCGCCAAACCTGAGAGAGGTATAAGAGAAGTTTGAATATACGATTGGATAGGTATTTGCCCACGGTACGTAACGGTATACTCAAACCGATCCAAATCCAAACGAAGAAAAAGTTGGAGGCTTGCTTCCCTATTTGTGTTTCCCCCCCCTGACTATATAGTTTAGCTGGCAGTTTCAAGGAAAAATATAATTAATTTTAATAGGAATTTAATTAATTCCGGTATATGCAATTATTTCATTCTGCTCACCAGCCACGTACATTGGTTCTAGGATCCAGTTTAGCTCCATGAGTATCCAAAAGTTTGGCCACACTAACAGTATCCTCCTGGGCGCACAGATGCATCGTTTTTAGCTTAAATCCGTGCATTTTTCAGAAGTTTTAGCGTTTCACCATGCAAAATACGCCAAAAATACCATTTTTTGGCTCATTTTGGCCAAAAAATCCCCCCCGGGCTCGGGCCCGGGAAGCCCCCCTCGGGAAAAAACCCTAAAAAATACCCGGTCTACATCACGACGGATGAAGTCTCCTCCTTTTTAGAAAATGCTGAGTCGGCCTCAGCGTTGCCATATCTGGCGGCTAGCCACAGGAGCAGCAAACAGCACAAGTCTTCAATTCAATAATAACGGCATGGCAGCCTTTGCACCAGAGTGAGACGAGCTCCAAGTGTGCTATTCTATGGCCCTATTTCTTTAAAGATTAAACGGTTTAGATTAAAATTAATCCGCATTAAAGAAACAGCACCTCGGATTAAACGGATTAAAATTTAATCCATCGAGTTAAACGAGTTAAACGGATTAAATTTAATCCTATTTCTTTAATGCACCTAGGATTAAAATTTTGATCTAATCCTGTTTCTTTATTCACGTCGGATAAAAAAACCAACGAGTTAATTTAATCTGACCTGCTTCATTGCTGATTCTTTAAAGATTAAGTTTAATCCGTTTAATCGGTTTAACCGTTAAACCTGCATTAACAAGATTTTACTCCTCTTGCAGCTACGCGGATTAAAATGATTAAAAGTTGGCTGATTAAAAATTTTAATCGCTGTTGCTTTAATGGCGGGTTAAATGGATTAAAATCAACTCGTTTAATTCGTGGATTACAAATAGTCGGATTAAACGAGTTAATCTGAATCCGTTTAATCCAGTATTAAAGAAATAGCAATTAAAATTTTAATCCGGCTGGCTTTTACAGGGTTCATGCGGACTTTTGGATTTCATTTTCCCGGTTTTTCTTCCAGTAAATGGCAGTAAATTTAGAAGAATATACGTAATTATAGTGACGATTCTGTCTATTTTGAATCCATTCTGAACATTTTAGCTACCGAACGCAATATTATACAGTTTGATTTACCTGAAATTCAAAGCTAGCAAAAATCTGATACCAAAAACAGGCTTTAGATCACCAGTGCTGTGCTACCAAAAAATACTCATATATAAAATCTTGATACTGTTGAAATGCAAAAATGACATTGTCTTTTCCAGATTACCCCCACCACTCAAAAATTTTTAAAAGTTTACCAATTGAGCTGAAATTTATCTTTTCCACCACGCAGAGTTCAAATATCGCAAAATTTTTCGATTTCCCGAGATTCGATTATTTTTCGATTCGCAAGGGGGAACCAAGGGAAACCGAAAAATTTATTGTCGCCGATTTTCCTGAAAAGTTGCACACAGGGTCTTCAGGGGCGATGAGCACGAATCTGAAATCTGTTTTTCGATTCACCTATTCGTTAGCTCAACATAAGCTTACACCTTAAGCTTACAACATTAGCTTATATCAAGCTAACAAAAAGCTGAATGGGTAAACGGTCTTCAGATTCGTGTTCAGCGACCCAGAAAAGAAAAGCTTTCAGCTCAATTGTGGTCAAGTTTTAAGAATTTTGAGTGGGGAGGGGTAATCTGGAAAAGACCCCAAAAATTAATTGCTATTTTGAAATTGGGGTATTTTGTTTACTATTAAGAGTTTTCATTTTGTGCAATTCAAATCTTTCTGCTCGTCAGGGATGGTCAGCCACAAATCAACAGCAAAAAACAGATTGTACGTTTTGTTAACGTATTCGTAGTTTTTGGAAAAAATATATACCGTCTGGTCCCATAGGCGATCCGCGATATATAAGTTGGAAAATTGTGAAAAATCACTGTAAAAAGATATTATATACGTTACGTGCATATATCCTGAAACTTTGCTAGATCTGACAAAATTTAGAAAATGCGTTAAAACGGACAAAATTCGGCATTGTCTCAATAAAATTGGACTTCATCAACTTTTCATTTATTTTCTGAACATGATTTTTATTTGGCGAACGTCAAAAATAGATTTCAGCTTTTTTGATTTCAGGGTGTGTACTATTTTCATAATTTTGGTCGAAATTTTACTTTGTTGGCCTGCCCGCGACTCGCTTGTAGTATAGCATTCTTACCTATATCAGCTGTCCTATAACTTTCCATACTGTTCGAGGGGTCTGGGAGGCCAGCGCATCCAGAAGTTAAAGAAATTTTTTGTTTTTTCAATAAAACTGTTCTTTAATCCTTTAATTCTTTTCATTTTGAAGGGCCAAGAAAATTTTTAGAATTTTAGACATTTTTAGGGAGAATTAGAATTTTTCTACAAAACGGAGTAAAGTAGTAGCAAAGTAGTCCAATTGGCATTGTAGTACAATGCCAGGAAAATTTGGCATTGTAGTACAACGTTGGACAACTAGTACAACGCTCGTTTCAAGGCAGCTTTGGACTACTTTTCCAAGTATTTCTGGCATAGTACTACAATGCCAAGACCTCATTGGAAAAGTAGTAAAACGCTTGACCAACAAAAATTGGTCTTACTCTGACGCTGACGCTGATTGTCTAATGCAGCAAATATTAAGGGGTCTAGCTGTCCTTTCGTGGTTAACTTAAACTTTTTCCTAAGGTTCTCACTTCAGCTTTTTCATATTTTTGAGCTTTTCATATTTTTGAGCTTGGTTTTTGATCAATTTTGCGCACTTTGTCTGGAGCGAGATGCTGATTAGTCGTTCAAAACGTTCAGAAAACGAAACGCAAAACTAAGATTTTAAACCTTTCTCAATTTCAATTTTTTTTAAATTCTAAACTAAGGACGTACAAACAGCAATCAAAAGAAACTGAAAGCAATTAATCTACTAATCTACGTACCTCTCTAGACAAAGTGCTCAAAATTGATCAAAAACCCAGCTCAAAAATAATATTTTTATGAAAAAGCTGGAGTGCGAAACTCAGTATATAAACGTTTAAATTAACACGAAAAGACAGCTAGACCCCTTAATATTTGCTGCATTAGATAATCAGGGTCAGCGTCAGAGTAAGACCTTTCTTGTTGGTCAAGCGTTGTACTACTTTTCCAATGAGGTCTTGGCATTGTAGTACTATGCCAGAAAAACTTGGAAAAGTAGTCCAAAGCTGCCTTGAAACGAGCGTTGTACTAGTTGTCCAACGTTGTACTACAATGCCAAATTTTCCTGGCATTGTACTACAATGCCAATTGGACTACTTTGCTACAACATATATATGTTTCAATTTCTGAGAAAGTTCTGTACCATTCATCCAATTACAATCCTGAAAACCAAATGAAGTGACAAAAATTAAAGGTAGGAATTAAATCAAATTTGAAATTTGAAAATCGGCCTTATCGTGAAGCAAGTAGTAAGAACTAAAAGAAATGCAAGTTTCGGGGTAAAAAAATTCGTTTTTAAAATTTAAACAGAAATTCATTAAATTTGCACCAAAAATACAAAAAATTTCTCTGACTTTCTCATTTTCCTGGTTTTTCCCGGTTTTTCCCGGTGCTTCACGATTTTCCCTGATATTCCCGGTTTTTCCCGGTCGCATGAACCCTGCTTTTAATCAGTTTTATCCGACGATTTTAATCTTTAAAGAAATAGGCCCTATCATATATAGCCTAATACGGGTGGAATCACAGCGATTGCGATGCGAAACTGCCTTAAGCCCTAAACAGCCTTAGGCCCTATTTCTTTAAAGATTAAACGGATCAGATTAAAATTAATCCGCATTAAAGAAATAAGGTTCGAATAGGTGGGTTGTAGATTACATAAACTAATTTAGAATCTAGAAATTGATATATATATATATATATATATATATATATATATATACATATATATATACACATAGATGATTGTATATACACATAAGTTTTACAGCCCGCGAATATGGGTTGTTCGGCGACGCTGTGCCCATATTAGTTGCCCACAACCTAGTCCTCCTGTCTATGACATGAGCATGCAGTTGTATGACAAAACTTGCTCACCTCACTTAGGGCTTTTATTTGGTACCAAATTTCTATGACAAAAGTTACCTAGCTCACTTAGTGCCTTCATTTGACACCGAATTTGACCACTTTTGAAAATTTTATGTTTGACCCGGTTGCAGACATGATCCTCCAGTCGGCAAAGTGGAACCGGCCCAGCAACTTGTCAGTCGGGCAGCAAAACTGATATATA
>JASAND010025097.1:0-24172 GCA_030248195.1 Trissonchulus latispiculum
GTGTATCCAATTTTAGCCAACTTTAAACAGTGAGTCGATGGCTTCAGATTACTAGCAATCAACCCCAAATCTTTAACAATATCACAAGCAGGTATTTCGAAGTTTCCGAGAAAATAAGGCTGTCTAACATTATGTCCCAGATAGAGCAAATTCGATTTTTGAAAAGCTATTTTTCAGTGATTTCGGAGGGCCCACTCACTTATGCTATTAATATCAGCTTGGATGCTGGGTTATTGTAAGCTAAATAAAATTTAGTGTCGTCAGCATAAATTTTTGCCGACATGCTTGCCAATCTTCTAAAATCATTCATGAAAATAATAAATAGACGAGGTCCCAGTACACTTCCTTGAGGAACACCAGATACGACATTTCTTACAGCAGAGTTTGCACCATTAATCTGAACAAACTGTGTCCTGTTGCATAAATACTCCTCAAACCAAAGGCATAATTTTCCATTTATTCCGTAACTTTTTAACATTTTTAGGAGCTTCGAATGTGACACTGAATCAAACGCTTTTGCAATATCTAGATAAAATACGTCAATAAATTTTCTGTCATCCATTGCTTTAGTCCATTCGTTGAAGGTTTCTAACAACTGACTAATCGTAGAAAGATTTGGTCTAAAACCATGTTGATTATCCGACATAAGATTATGGGCAATAATAAACAATGATAACATTTCATCAACAATAGATTCCATCACCTTAGAACAACTACACAGAAGGCTTATAGGTCTGTAATTTTCTATGTTACACTTGCTACCTTTTCTATGGATAGGTACAATTTTGGCACACTTGCATTCCGTGGGAATGGAGAAGGTTTGGAAACAACATGAATACAATTTAGACAATGGATATGCTAAATGTTTCGCAAACTTCACTAAAAACTACTGAGGAATTCCGTCAATACCACAACTGAATTTGGGCTTCAACTTAATCAGATGTTTATAGACAGTTTCAGGGTCAAATATACACTGATCAAGAACTTCTGCTGTCCTTGATTCGAATTAAAAATTTTCATTATTATCACTTGTAAAAACTGACGCAAAAAATATTAAAAGCATCTGCCTTTTCAAAATCATCGGTCAAAAAGTTACTATTTAATTTTAAAACGGGCACGTCAGACTGTGGAGTCAATTTAGATTTAACATAAGACCGAAACACACGCTCATTTTTGGCTTGTAAAATCTGATTTTCTGTATTCCTCAAATCACGCCTTTTAAGTTGCCTTGCCTTTCTTGAAGCATTTTGCCAACAGTTTCGATTTTTGACAGTGGCCTTTCGTTTAAAACGTTTATACAGCTGCTTTTACAAGTTGTGAGCTCGAATTGTTTCATCAGAAAACACATGCTTCTGCCGCTTTCCGCCTTCCGTAACAGGAATAAATAGCTCAAAGCATTCGTGCAACTTAGCTTTAAATTTAAGTCACATATCTTGCACGCCATTTAAATGGCCTATATATGTAACCCACTCTACATTTTCAAGCAAAGATGCAATGGCATTGCAATTTGCTTTCCTAAAGTTGTAGAATTTGGATGACTTTTCTACATTTTCAATATTAAAAGGGCCTAAGATGCCCTCAACTTCGTAATGATCAGAAGCAAGAGTACATAATGCATAAGAGTATGACAGCAGGCATAGCTGGCATACTCTATGTATTATAAGGCTGTTACATCCGATGCGCGCTATCGGCCTACCCCCCCCCCATAAAATGTCAAAGAAATTCGCCCGCTATGTTTACAAGCAACAGACGCACGTTGAACCAACTGACTAGTTGTGTTTTCGTTCTACAGCGTGCAAGCATAGCGCTCGAATTTGCTTTGATAAGGGGGGTCTGATTTAGGGGGGGGGGTAAGCCGATAGCGTGCAGAGGATGTATCGAGCTGATAATACATAGTGTATGACGCTTGTCATACTCTTATGTATTTGCAGAGGACGTAGCGAGCTGATAATACATAGTGTATGACGCTTGTCATACTCTTATGTATTATGTACTCTTGTCAGAAGTAGCAAATGGCGCACTAACAACAACATCAGTAATAAAGTCAGAATCATTACAAAATATTAAATCAAGAACATTGCCAGCTTCATGGGTTGGGTACTTAACATACTGGTAAAAACTACGCTCTAAAATCATGTCATGAAACATACTATCAGCATTATTTCTAGGTAAATAACTGTCGCCTCACACAATGTCGGGCAAGTTAAAATCACCCATTATAAAGACAGGAGCATTTTTGAAACAAAGTTGGAATCTAATTCTTGCTTAAATGCTTCGAGTGATTGCAACTTATTAGCATTAGGAGTTCTATAAACAGCCCAAATCTGCGCCAACATAACTTCTGTACAATACACCTTCAGTATGAGCAGTTCATAAAAGTTATTAGACTTCACAACTACAGGATAACCTTGAAACTGTAAAGGTAACAGCAACATTACTCCACCCCCTCTTCCAAGTCTTACCTTATCGTCAGCTCTAAAAATGTTATGATTTGTTAGAAAGCTCAAACTTGTATTCGAAAAATTTTCATCAAAAACGTTTCTGTTATAACAAAAATTACGTTCGGGCTAATTTGTTTAAATACTCTAACTCACGTAGTTTACCACATGTCCACATAGACCTCTTGCATTACAATAATGAAAGTTCACACAAAACAAGACCTGTTTCGCTGACTGGTGCCTAGGGGTTTTCCTGCTCAGAATTGGGGTGACTGTCCGGTGTAACGGAATTTTCCTTTTCATTTGGTATGGGTATGATATGGGTATGGGTATGACGTATGATTCAACCATTCCGAATTTTAAGCCCCTTTTCACCCTTTTCACTGTCTCCGACATTCACGGTTTTGTCATTCTGCAATAGCTCTGACCCCTTGGAAAGAAACACTCTGCACTCGTGGACATGGCGGTCATGAAAGCAGATTTTAAGGATTCGTCCCTTGGTGGCCAATTTCCTACCATCTCGAAACACGGAAGCAATCGAGCCCGGCGGTATGCACAGTTTTTTGAAATATGCTGTTACAAGACCCTTGTCCAGATTCATTTGGTCAGCGTCATTCCTCCCGGATTCTGGGATTCCAACTGCCACAAGGTTGTTTCGTTTATCTCGCTTCTCTAAGATTTCCGCCACTATATTGGTGGATGCCGCAACAGCAGCCTCAACGGCTGCCTTGGTTACCACCTGAACAAAGTGTTCGAATTGGGAATCGGTAATAGCCGGGAATGAGCCGAAGGGCTGGGTTTGGCCGTTGCCATTACCATCGGTGCCGTAGAACAACCGATTGTGGACACTCTTGGAAGCAAGATCACTGATTTGGTCTGGACTTAATTGTGGGTAACATATCTTGCAAGCATAGTATGAATTCTTGTCATTGATGACAAGGCTCAGGTCAATAGGGGAAATACGCATGCATTCGTAATGGATAAAATTGTCGCAAACACCACATTGCACCATCACTGGGGTCTAGGTGGCCCATTTGTCCGTTTGGTAACTGAAATACGTTGGCATCTACTGCCATGTAGGAGAATCCAGCATGCTGGCAACGTTTTTGCATAAACTGATTGAAGTTCTCCAATACAGCAGGCTAAATATTCAGCTTAGTCTGAAGTAGCAGTACCAAATTCTTGGAACTCCTCAAACTACCCCATTTTTAATTAGAAACATTCAGAATGATTAACTTATTAACTTAGTTGGAATCACAAACCACATAGCTCCCAATACCTAGAATCTTTAATTCTGCAGAGAATTTACATAGAAACATTTATCTTTAATGGACTTTGACGTGTCCCTAATGACTCCCCCTCACATGTGTACCCAGTACACGTCTCTGTACCCTCACTCGCTGTATCTTTACATGTTAAAACATGTTAAAGCTGGAAAATACAACACCTGCGTGCGTTCAATTCATGTCTGCTTCGAGCTTTAAGGTGCCTTCGTAGTCGCGAACGCAGGTCTACGTGCGTCTACCAACGTCAATATCATTTTGCGCGCATCAACGCGCGTCGACGTGCGTGGATGCGCGTAAACTGGCATGCTACAAATGGGCGCGTCGACGCCTCCAAATGTTGCATGCCAATGTATTGCGTTGACGCGTGATTACGCGTGTTTATGCACGTCGACGTGCGTCTGCGCGCGTCTAGAGGCGACTGGGACTATGAAATCACCATTAGAACACAAAGATAACGTTCGAATTTCTTTGAAGTGAGCATACATGTTACATTTACAGGCCGCAAACGGACAAGAGGCGGAGAGAAGAAGAATGCGGATAGGAAACATAAGTCCCTAAGCCTTATTGCGGTCTCGCACAGGGCAACCAGTCTTGTTGTCACCAAGACAAGTTGCACCCTCCTACGCATACGTTGAAATCTGGAAGTGCCAACTTGGAATGCAAATAACATAAAAACTTTGGCTGCGATATTGGGTTGGAAGGGAGGCCAAGTCTCAAATAGAAAAGTAAAGAAATGTCCGCTGCTGTTGAAGAGTTTCGTTTAGAAAGCATTTATTTGAGAAATTAGGAAATTTGAATTTGTTATGTACTTGATTGAGGTTCAGACACAGGGGATCTTTTTCACCCGTCATTTCTATCACATATCCTCGATCAACTGCTACAATATTGTCTTAAACTGCTGACATTAATTGCAGCCGAAACGTGACAACAAGCCTCAGCCTGTCAGTGAGATAAGAAGCCCTATTAATAAGGTAAACCTTAGCTTTAAACCATGATGCATGCGTTGCATTTTAGTCCTCATTCCTTCTACTCTGATTGTTCTAACGCTCCTTTTTCGACGCACAGTCAAACGTACTCAAAATTCTGATATCCGAAAGTAAAGAGCTTGAAAATTGATACATTTATGCGAAAATGTGCCAAAATTAGCCTAAATTGTCGTTTATAATTGTATATATTACCTTTAAAAATATTTTATTTGTTTGCAGCTGAGTTTTAGTCTTTTTTCGGATTAATAATTTTTTAAATTGCGAAAGAATTTTCGAAAATTTTTGCAGTATTTCTTAGTTTGGACCCCATTTTAGGGGATAGGGGGATTCTGAGCGCGGCTTGGGGGGAGTATAGCAAGCTTAACAAAAAAAATCACCCGAAATTTTAACAAAAAAATCATCCCACCCTGACTCACAGGAAAGTCGTAGAGACCCAAATTTTTACATGGTGATAGCCACACATCTCGATATTACAGCCTGTGAGTTTGAGCCCCTAGGCCATCTCTATGCGTTCAGGGCAGACCTTTAAGTGAGGGTACCCAAAAGTGACCTCAAAAACGTTCATGGCCGAAGTTTGAATTTCGGCTGCTATTTACGAAGGGAAAACCCTAGGCAACCCATATTGTGACATGTGATTTGACCTGTGGGCTATCGATACATATATAGAAGTTCCCAGTCGGACCTCTGAGCCGTCCTAGGGTGGGTGATTTTTTTTGTTAAAATTTTAACAAACAAAAAATCATTTTTATGTTTTGTTACTGAAGTCAGAACAGCAGCTAGAGCAAATCTAACGTTAAATTCGAGCTCAGCGACCTCGAAAACCCTTATATACGTTGTTTTTGAGGTTGCCTGGCACTTCTGGTAGTCCAGCCTGGTAACCAGCCGGACCTGAACCGTCCGACGGTAAATGTGATCCCTGAAGTCAGTATTAGCACATAGTTACCTAAAAACTAATGCCAGATTTCAATGCAGCGCCCTGGAAAACCCCCTAGGACATGTTTATAGCCACTTCGGACTGTCCAGTTGGTACCTGGAGGGTCCGGGCGGGTCCGGCGGGGGTCACGTGACCGTGGGTCATAGCCCACCAACATACGAAGTTCTGAGTTTCTCTGCCAAAATGCCTGGAAATAGGTTATAATCACTCACAAACACGAAAACACAACGTTTTAGCCTTTGAAACGGCAGTTTAGAGCCACCAGACTTCATACTGGACGCTGTCGGGGGCCATCAGTGACTTCGGCGGGGTCAGTTGCCTTAGTTGGAGCACTAGGTTAGCGGTTTTGGGTTCTAAATATGTTATTTAGTGTGCTCTATCCCAAACTGATGAGAAAAAGTTGCTAGGTCGTAGTGCAACGAAACTGGGGTGATTTTAAAGCTTAGCCCAAGACCTATCCATGGGTCCTCAAAGTAATCGATTTGGTTTAGTTTTGCAAAAGTTCCAGCCCAAAAACCGAATTCTGATTTTTTTGTTAAGCTTGCTATAGTCGAGTCGAGGTAGGGTAAGGGCAAAGGGGTAGTTGGTACTTGGAGTTTTTAACGTTTTAGGCGTTCTTACACCGTTTTAAAGCAGTAAAAAATTTTCAAGGTGAACACAGGTGTACCTGGGACGGTGTCTGGGAAAAAAGGGAAGAGGGGAGGGGGCATGGGCATAGTTTCCCTGGAACTTTGGGACGGGGGGGGGTAAATCTTGGAAGGTTGGTGGTCGACCCAAGAAATGTGATGGGGGGACCTCAGAAATTTTAAATAAATGGCCAAAAATTTTCGGTAATTTAGCCCTTTTTTCTTCAAAATAAGGCATGTTTTTAACGTTTTAGGCGTCTGTGCACCGTTTTAAAATGATTTTAACCATAGTGTAGCGCTTCTACCAGGGCTGGTGGACCAAGAAGAAACCGAGGACAAGCCCGAACGGGAGGCGTCAAGTACCCTTGTACCCACGAAACCAGGACCTAGAAGAGAGACGGGAAGAGGGAGGTTCAGCCGCTGGCTCACCATTGAAAGTAAAGAATTGGCCCAGCCGGGGATCGAACCACGGCCCTTCTGATCCGGAAACAGACATGCTACCACTACACCACAGGGCTATCAGCTGAACTCCCATAGCAGGCTTATCAATCTTTCCTATGCCTGCTTCCCTTACATCAGGTGTACCTTGAGAAAAAGTTGGGGGAGGGGGTAGCCGGCATAGGTGTGGCTGGGCAAAAAATCTGGGGGGGGGGTTCCTGACGGAGGGTGGAGGACCCCTTAATTTTCTGTTTTATGCCATTTTTGGCCACTTTTTGGCCAAAAATCTGGGGGGGGGTATTAAAAATCCAAAATCTGGGGGGGGGGGGGGTCGCCAAAGTTTGTCATTTTGGTAGCGGGGGGTCCCCCCCCCCCCCCCATCCCCCCCCCCCCTAACACATCTATGGTAGCCGGAGTTAGGGTGGGTGGGGGCAGCCGGTTTGCGGTGGAATGGGGTCCGGAATAATCGAATTTGGGGGGTAAGAAAAATCTTTCGGTCAAAAATTTAGAAAAAATTCGCGAATTCGCTAAAAAACGTTATTTCCAAATAAAAACCAAAAACATTTCTTCATTTTTGTTCATTTAGTCGAAAAACTTGCAAAAAATTAGAATTTTGAGAATTTCAAAATTTTGAGGGTGGGGTCTGCAAAATTTGGGTGGGTGGGGTTGGGCATAGGTGTAATTGGGGGGGGGGGGGGGGTTGGCGGGGGGGTTGGGGCTGGGGGGGGGTAACCCTCCCCAGCCATTTTTCCAAACCCCCCCCCAGAAATTTTTGGGGTCTTTGTTCCCCCCCCCCCCCCCCCCCCCAAACCCACCTGGAACGGGGGGGGGGGGGTAGTCGCGCCGACGGCGCGAAAAATGGCCAAAATTTGGGCATTTTTAGGGTAAATTTTGCAAAATTTTTCAAAAAAGTCCAAATTTTTGGCTTAACGTGTTTATTATCGCGAGAAATACACGTTTATAACGGTTTTATGGACTTCTAAACTCAATACTGACCTCATTCTGGACTCAGAAACATGTTGGCAATCAAGTTTTCGAGTTTAAAAACACTGTCTAATGTCAAAATTACTTAATGCTTTCGTGTTTTTCGGCATTAGCAATGGCTGAAAATGCGATTTTTGGCATAAAAATTTAAAAATTTTTTGGGGGGGGGGGGTTCGGGGGGGGGGGTCTAAAAAGGGGGGGTCCCCCCCAAAAATTTCGGGGGAGTGGGCCACCACCCCAAATACACGTTACACCTATGGGGTTGTGATTTGGCCAATTTTGGGCATAGGTGTACGTACCTGGGGGGGGGGGTGGGGTGGGGGGAGACCCTCCCCCCAAATGGAAAAGTTCCGACCCCACCCTCGAAAATTTTGGAGGCTGACCCCACCCCACCCCCAAATGGCCAAATCCCAGACCCCACCCACCCAAATTTGCCAGACCCCACCCTCAAAAGTTTGAAAATTTTGCCTCAAAATTAGTAAAACTTCGAAATTTTTTGGAAAAAGTCGAAATTTTTGCCAAAAATCCAAGTTTTTTCTAATAAATGAGCAATAATGAAGAAATATTGTTAATTTTTAGTTGGAAATAACGGTTTTTTAGCAAATTTGCAAATTTTTTCTAAATTTTTGACCAAAAAATTTTTTACCCCCCCAAATTCGATTTTTCCGGACCCCACCCCACCTCAAAACGGCTGACCCCACCCATCCCAATTTCGGCTACCCCCTCCCCCAACGTTTTCTCAAGGTACACCTATGTTTGTGGGTAGCAGTGGCGGATCCAGGATTTTGAAAAGGGGGGGCCCCGCTGAAAAGTTTTTCTGGGGGGGGGGGGTAACCAAATTTTCCAGAGGTGGTAAAAATTTGCTTTTTCCAGGAACAAAATATTTTTACAAGAAAATATTGTGTATGGAAAGGTTAGTTCACTTGCCAATTGGAAAATAACTATATCCCGTGAGTGAAGCAAAGCATGGAGAATTTATATACACAAGAAGCAGAGTCCCCCAGAAGTTGAGGAATTTTTTGAAATTGGAACAAAATCCGTCATGCAAACTTTTGAAAAGATTAAAGAAATAAAATGGAGATGTACATGTATACTGGCTTATCCCTAGTGGGGGGGGGCCGCCCCCCATTCGGCGACCTCCCTCCCCCCCATTCGAGGAGCCCCCCCCCATGAAAAGCCCCCCCCATAAATCCCGACCTCCCCCCCCATAACCCCAAAAATTGCCAAATTTTACCATTTTTACCCTAAATTTTCAAAAAATTTTCCGGCTTCGCCGGATTTTTGACTAAATTTTCGCTATTTTAGCTTAAAAAACACCTAAAATTAGTCATTTTTTAGCGATTTTTAGCAGTTAGTACGCAAAAAACCCACAAAAATTCGAAAAAAGGCGAAATTTTTTAAAAATTTGTGGAATTTATTAAAATTATGCTTAATTTTCACTCGAAATATGCAATATAAACAGCTGAAAAAATTTTCTAGGGGGGCCCGGAATGTCAAAGGAGGGGGCCCAAATCGCAAAGGGGGGGACCCCGGGCCCCCCCCCCCCCTGGATCCGCCACTGGTGGGTAGGGCCTGCCTCCAAAATTTCGAGGGTCGGCAGGTGTAATTGGGGGGCTTTGGGGGCATTTTTCCAAACCCCCCAGAAATTTTTGGAGGGTAGTCGCGCGGAAGGCGCGAAAATTGACCAAAATTTGGGTATTTTTAGGGTAAATTTTGCAACATTTTTCAAAAAATTCCAAATTTTTGGCTTAAAGTGTTTATTATCGCGAGAAATACACGTTTATAACGGTTTTATGGACTTCTAGACTCAATATTGACCTTATTCTGGACTCAGAAACATGTTGGCAATCAAGTTATCGAGTTTAAAAACACTGTATATATATAATGCTAAAATTACTTAATGATTTGTCTGTGTCTGTCTGTCATTAGCAATGGCTGAAAATGCGATTTTTGGTATAAAAATTGAAAAATTTTTTTGGGGGGAGGTTTGGGGGGGTCTCAAAAGGGGGCCCCCCAAAATTCAGGGAGAGGCCCCCCCAACCCAAATCCCCGTTACACCCCCGGGGAGGGTACCCCCACCACTACATTTCGGGGGTCGACCACGACCACCAAAATCCCAAGATTTAGCTCCATCCCCGAGACCTGGGAAAGTTCCAGGGAAACTATGGGAGGGGGATCTGACAAATTCGATTTGATGGGAGGGGAGGGGTAAGACAAAATCTGTCTCCCCCCCCCCCCCCTGGTGAAACTATGTCAGTCTGGTGCGCAGCCGGAGGGGAATGGGGATTAATTCCCCCGAAATTGTGGACCCCCAGAAATCTTTTCCGTGCCGTGTGTAAAACGCCATTTTTCAAAAAATATTCGCCCTTCGGCTGCGCGAAACGAGTGTATCGTACCATCATAATATATACGTATGTACGTACGTGTTTCGCAGCCCAAAATGAGTACCAAATACCCTATTTGCTATATATACTTCTCTTTGCCAAGGTTTTGCATTACTTGAGCGCATTAACACGTGCTACAGCCTTAATTTCAAAGAATGTCATGTAAAAATTTCACGAAGGTCACGAAATACCCCCAAAACTTTTATGGCTGTGCTAGTGCCTGGAGTATATATAAGGTGTGTTAGGGACCCCACCCTCCACTAAAATTACAAATTTGGGTGTGTTGTTCGTGACTTGCCTGCATATTTATCCATGAATAAAACTTTGTTGTTTTTACCCTGAAAACAATTCTTGTTCAAAAATTGCCAGAACCTCCTAAATTTTTAATGATTTGCCATTTTTCATCAGATTGTCTGTTTGTATCCTAAATCCAGTCATTTTTAAAAGCATTTTGGGTCTCTCCATACAAAATATCCCAAAAATTTCAAATTTTCGGCTATTTTTTACAAAAACGGCTCTCTTGAAAGTTTCCCTTTCCCCGTCCCGAGGATCCCATCCCACCCCACGGAAAAAATACCCTGCCATAGGTATGTCCTATAAATATACATATAAACTTAATGTTGTTTTAGTTTGATTTGAAACTGATGTATTTCGCATAACCGCTAGAATTCCTGGATTACAACTTATACATACGTACAACAGAGAAGCTCATCATTATAATATTGGAGTTTCGTCCTAGCCATGGTAAATAATTTTAAAGATTAACGTTTTTGTATGCGTGAATGCGTTTAAGTTTCTCTGAAGATATGAAAAACAAGAGAAGCGAGGTAAGTTATCCTTACCAACGCCAAAAACGACCGTGGTATCAAACTTATAACTTCCAGTGCGTGCCGTTTTTGTATGCGTGAATGCGTTTAAGTTTCTCTGAAGATATGAAAACTGGGAATGGGGAATGGGAATATATAAATGGGTAGCAATATTACACACTTCTGTATAGAGATTAGAGGTCGGGGAAAACCTGTAGATTAATATGTACAAGATAATAAACGAAGGAAACAAGAATGTCACTAAAGCACCCGACCCGTAAAATTCGGACCTGAGGTGAGGGTCGAACCCACAACCTTTCTGGGCTTATTCTATGGAATTTTTCTTGGGGGGCCCTAGGGGGGGGGGCGAGTCATTTATGGGGGGGGGGCGACAATTTTTCAAAATTTTTCTGAAAGCATGCTAAACATTGCGCTATTTTAATTTATAGTATATAATAATCGCCAAAAATAAGCGGATTTAGTGCTTAAATAGGCAAAATCGACGAAGCCGGAAACGTTTTGAAAGTTTGCCTTTTTGAGCGATTTTCTACGGCAAAATTAGGTACCAAAAGGGTGACCCACTTTTGAGGGGGGAAGAGTGTTTATGGAGGAGCCCACTCCTCCCCCCTCGAATATGCCCAGAGGCTAACTAGGCCACGCTCTACCGACAACCGAACCAAGCTTAAGGGGGGGGTCGCCAATTTTCGACCATCTCCGATTTTTCTCATTTTCACATATTCTGTACTCCTCATGGGTCCGCAAAACAAGGCAGTTACGTTTATTCCAATACTTTCCCTATCATTCACAATAGTCCTCCAAAGGTGACCTCGGCATGGGTTAAACATAGGAAAAGGAAAATGTTAGGAAAATTTCTCGGTAACCAAAAGTTTGAGCGCTGTGTAAGAGTAAATGAGCTATAACTTGCAAAAATGTTAATCTGAACTACAGTACTGAACTACTACTGAACAATCTGTAGGTAGGTAGCGTGTTAATATCTATATGAGGTGTTTTTGCGTTAGCTCAGTGATTTTGTAGAAATGTTCAAAGTTGGATGAAGTCGGAATTCTGACTTACAAAAATGCCACCGAAGATATGTTTCGTCATGCGCTGAACTAACCATTCACTGCACAAATTTCGCGTATAGATATTAACACAGTGCACAAGTGGAGGTTCAATTTGCATACGCACAATCCCTGCTGCTGCTTGGGAGTAGATCATACGTTTGGTTACTGTGTTGGCGTTTTGCCTCAGAATACGACAATTTTTGATATTTTTGAATATAATGGTCCATAAGTCGGGTGAAAAACGAGATGTTCCAACCAAATTTGATGTGTCAATTTGCTCATATGAAAGGAAGATGTTTGCTACGTTTCACTGCAATTGCTGGTGTTGAACCGTGGATGCATGCCTCAGTTCGATGACGGAGGCCCATAGTCTAAAAATGGCAAATTTCCAAATTTTTCAAATATAGCCAAATTTTATATCAAATTGAAGCTCTCGATGTCCTAAACATTTTATCTTCTTGCACCAAGTCGCTACAAAGCAGTATGAGAAAGTTAGGCGAGGTTAAAGACTGAAGTAAATAACAGTCGGATGAGCTTGATCAAATCTTTCAAGCACCGGTACTTGCTAGCTGCTTGGCGTATCATTTTCATTTGTACAGCAATAAATAGCCCCAGATAGGAGCTTTAATTTGATGTATTGGCTAGGCAGTAGTTTTTTGTCACCCTATGTCTACACGATTTCGATACCCTCAGAGAGGTATGGTGACGTAAATACTGTAGGGATTGATCCTCATTCTCTAACTGGATTGACCCTGGGCAAAAATGTGTCTTGTTTTTGGACACATATGGGGGTAGATTATACCCGAAAATGAGCGAAATCGGTCACTATAAAATTTGGTACACGGCGACCCCCCCCCTTAAGTTTGAATTTCCCAAACCTAGCTTAAGACATTTGGGGTTTCTTTAGTGGGCCCCCCTTGTTCCCTCCCCTCTTTTTGTCGCTCCCCCTCTACTCACGATAAGATGCCCCTGGCATTTTTTAGGGTCTTGAAAGTGGGGGGGAAGAGCCAAAGGTAACAATATACCGAAATTTTTAGCGAAAAATTAACATTTTTAAGGTGGTGGTATCCTTTTGTGCAGTGCATTTGTCGTTATTTTTTGAAACGCTATAACTTTCGCAGTATTGGGAGTTGGAAAGAGCTTTATACATCGTTTTAAAGCTTATAATCTGTACATTCTGATGAGCTTACGAAACCAGCAAAATTAGCACAAAACTTGCAAAAATTTTCTGACATACTGACTTCTGACAGGCTAAATACAGACCAAAAATTTTTGAGCATGGATTTCTCAAAACTGTAGAATCGGCCAAAATTTTTTCTTGTGTCATGATATGAAGGACATATGCGCCGAGGGACATTTTTTGGATTTGGCTCAACAAGCCTCAATACTCCAGAAAATCCGGCAAATGTGCGGTGACACGAAATTTCGCAACTTTGTATTCAATTTTCTCGCAACTGGCGAAGTTTTAGCTCAAACCAAGAAAAATGTCCCTCCGCAATAGTGCCAATTTTGATCGAGCCAAAAATCAGGCGAATCCATTTGGTAGTTTTTGAGAAATCGCTGTTCAAAACAAAATAATCGCAGTTTTTGCCAAAATGGTTTTTCGGCCAAATCTCTAGCTTAAAGCAACGAAGCCCAGCTAATAGGCACTGATAAAATGGGCAATTATACTGTGTAACGATTGAGTTCAAATAAACCAAAATTGTCCGTATAATCTGGCAGTAATTTTGAAAAAACTGATTTTTTCGAAAACAGCCGTTTTTTGACCCCAAAAATCGTTTTTGGCTTATACTGACTTAACCATTAGAGATAGCTCAAAGGTTGTAAAAGCAAAAATGTCCGTTTTTGTATCCTCTTTCCATCCATAACAACCAATCTGATGTATCGACTAACTACTGAGAGTATAATGCCAAAAACCGAAAATTTCTCATCTTTTCACTTAAAAATGTGGGACTAGTCCGAGAATGTTAAAGAGCACCAAAATAGCATACTTGGAAAGTTTCATCTACTTTCATAAAAAATTGAAGTATTTAGGGTCAAATTTACACAAAAGGAAACCACCACCTTAAGGTAAAAACGCAAAGCTTAAAATGAGCTTATAAGTCTATAATTTAGCTAGAAATTGAGAAAATTTTTGAAAATTTGACCTCAAAAACCTAATTTTTTCACACTTTTGGGCGACCCCCAAAATGTGGGTGGGGGCTTGCCGAAAAGTGGGGGGGGGCTCCGAAAAGTGGAGGGGGAACCGAAAAGTGGGCGCCCACTGAAAAATGCCAGATTTTAAGAATTTTTGGTGCAAAGTTTTTCAGCTTCACCGGAATTTTTCGGTAAGATTTTGGCACTAAAACTTACTTTTGAGCACTTTCAGCTTAGTTAGAGCAGTATACTTATATACATATATAGGAAACAGGCAATTTTTTACCGTATTTTTAGCATTGTCAGCCCATTTTATTTCCCCCAATTTTTGCTTAGAGAAAACTTAGGGCATTGTTCTACTAAAGTTTACAATTTCGAGTACGTATATATATTATATATTTTGCAGAATCTAACTTATCACGAATTTTTAAGGATGCATTGTATTTTGAAAACTTCTTGTCAATTCACGGACATTTTTATATTTGAAGACAAATAAATGTGCAGCTTACGTATACTTAACTTCACGGTTTTTTAGGGCAAAATTGGAGGCATTTGCCCACTCAAATTTAAATTTGCCCAGCAGTTTGCCCAATGAAAAATTGGACCACAGAAGTAAAAGAAGTGAACACTTCTATTACGGTTTTTTCTAATTTTCAAAAAATGTTTTCCTGTTTTTGTTTTCCTGGGGGGCTGCCGCCTCCCAGACCCGCCTGGGGTGCAGGGGTGCCTATGTCACTGCTAAATTGTAATTTGATTAACCTTATTTAACTTCACTTATTGTCTATTTGTAAATGTATATATATGTCTCCTCGAAATGTTAGAAAATTTGTATATATATACATATAAAATCTTTTGCAATTCGAGCTAAATTATAAGCATCTACGCAGAAAAATACAACTGCCGAAAATCGAAAGTATGGTTCAAAACATGTGCAAAAGTATCAAAATCTAAAAAATTCGTTCAGCTTCTGGGGGTTGCGCCCCCAGACCCCCTGCTGTTTTTGTTATTATTAGTACGTATATAAGAACACTGTATTGTATAAAAATTATTAAGATTGCTTAAGGCACAAATAAAGATATTAAACGACAGGATATTAGATGATATGGAATAAAATCTCGTTATTAATTAGAACAATGTTAATATTTAGGTTAAAAATCGCTTAACAAAATTTTGTAATTTTGCCCACTCACTCCTAAGTTTGCCAACTAAAATGCCCACTGGCCGTTTTGAAAAAACCCTGCTTAACTTTGTGGACAATTCTCTCATAGGTATATAATATATTCTGATTTAGGACGTATTCCTTATGATACGCAGACATAGAACACACATTTTCTGTGATGCTAAGGAAAGCCATAACGTCTTGGAAATAAAGAAAATCATCGAAGGAATTTTAGAGGTAAGTAATAAGTATATATATGTAAGACGTTATTGAGGATGCACCGGGGCTTGGCCTCGTCCCCGATGGTCAGGCCAAAACTAAGCGAAATTTTATAAATTTTTTGACCAAAATTTTGAAATTTCGAAAGCTAAAAGCGGTCAGTGTTAGAAATAATTTGTTTGTAGGCTTTCTGCAGATACTGCAGACGCCGTAAACTCGGTTAGTCAGGTTTTCTTTCACTTACAATATTCATGCGCATTCTCTGAAGAGTAGTGTGCACTTTCTGTGCCAAAGATTCACTGCAACGTTTTGTGTGGAAATAAATCCGGGTGTAAGCCGCATTGATTGTATCAAATTAAAATTTATGTCTGTACGTGTATTTCTTGCATTTTATGAATGTAATTTTTATCTGCTAGTTAATGTTAAGGTTCCCACAGAGGATCAGCAGCTATACAAACTGGAGGATGAGAAGGACCTGTCCAAAGCGAAACTGTTGGAAGACAGTCGTCAGCTGAATGAAGTAGGATTGACGGCGGTTTCTGCCAGGGCACAGCAGCCTGCCATTCTGGGTCTGGCTCTTAAACAGTCAGGTAACGTTTAGTGAACTTTTATCAACTTTCATGGAATGGTCGGAGTTTGCTTTCATAGTTCAGGGTATTTTTAGGGATTTTTTCCGGGGGGGGGGCCCGGGGGGAGAAGATTTTTTGCAAAAATGAGCCAGAAATCGTATTTTTTTGGCGTATTTTGCATGGTGAAACGCAAAAAGTTCTCAGAAATGCCAGGATTTAAGCTGAAAATAGCTATTTTTACGAAAAAATCTCCGGCGAAGCCCGAAAATTTTTGAAATTGGGCCTACTTTTGGCACAAATTTGGGCCTCCAAAAATCCGGGGAGGGGAAGCAAAATTTCCGGGAGGGGGCGAAATTTCGGGGGGGCCCGCCCCCCTCCGGTACAAATACCCTGTAGTTCTATGTGTTTTGGCTTTTATTTTTTATAAGATTTCTGTATGTTTTCTGAAGTGTTGTTTTGTTCACTTTCACTTTTGATTTGCTGCCAAAATGTCAGGAAAATCGAATGACGTGTCAAAATGACTTTTTCCAGAGGAGCATAGAAGTTTCAAAATATCCACTGATGGCGGACAGTCATTTTTGATGAAAACATTTTTGGATTTTTGCTAATTTTTTATTACCATGTTTGAAAAGTAAACGGATATCCGGATATCCGTTACTAACTGGCACCTGTTTGTGTCTGTTTTCTTCAGATGGAAGTTTTGAGCAATTGGAAATAATCAAGGTGTCTGATCCGCCTGAGTTGCCGGATGTGATGCAGAAGACAACTGACGGCGGCTGCACAGGACAGACGTCGGACGCTCCCTCTATCGCGTAGACGCTGCTTTTGACGTGGCTCTTAGTGAATCTGTGTCGCTCTGTCTGTCTATGCTAAGTTTGTGTTCTACAAATTTTTTGTAGCCTTTTCACGAAACTCCTCCTCTTTTACGTATTACAATACCTACCTATCATTTGTACACACATGTTTTTGCTATTTACGTACGTACGTAGTAACACTGTTTATGTTGACCTCATGTGAGACATAATGGCAGATTGATGCTGAAAAACTGTTTTTCCTGTTTTTTCCCGAAAAAACAATGACTTATAGAAGTTTTCGCTTACTTGTGTTGTTTCACACTTTGTTTTCTGAAATTTGTTTTCATCACTTGCTAACTGCGACTGTCGTGCTATGTAGATTGCTTGAATTTGCTACGTTTACTGTAAGTTGGTTGAACGTGAACACTTTTCAGTTCTTTTCCAGTTGATTTATATTATGATGATGATATTTCGCTTTTTGCCGTTTTCATACAATGGATAACTGTGGCTTTTATATTTGGGAGCTGGTGGTTAACCTAATATGAGCCAAAAGTTACAGGTTTAACCTAATTGTTGTATAATGCTTGTACAATTAACTTCATATAAATTTGTCATGCTTGATGAAAATCTTATTTATTTGGCGGCAGTTCAGAAGTTCCCATTGATTTTTTTATTAATCTTCTTCATTGTTTTACTGTGGTGGATAACTGAAACATGTGGACGGATCTGCATTGTATTTAATTTGTTGTGTTTTCAGTTTTGGTGGTGTTCGTTCTGTACGTGCCCAGTTCTATGATGAGTTCGTGTATGTTGTCTTGTCCGTGTAATATAGTTTTAATATGTCTGCTACATTTTTAGTAAATTGGCTGTTTTCTTTCGACAGTTGTCAGGTTATGTTAGGACGGTTAGGATTGTTAGTTAACTTTTAACTTAGGCTAGAAAATATAGAAAATTTATTACTTTATTAACGCTAAGAGTAGAAATATGTTCATGCACACCCGACCCAATATGCAGTATTGCAAGTCATGTTTTTCTAGGAACCGATTTAAGTTTCAGTTTCGTTTGGCGGCCCAAAATAGTTTCAAGTTTCAGGAAAGATTCGACCAATCCCAACAGTACTCTGTATAAATCACAGTACAAAGTAGTAACAATGTTTAATTGAGAAGTTACGACGTTTTGAGTACGATTGCCGCCGTACTTTGAACAGTGTTGCAGGCACATACAGGGCAACACTTGTCGCCAATCCACCCGCATTCCAGTAGTTCTCAGTTGAGGGAGTTGAAGGCCCGTTAAGAAATAGACTGCGGGTTCCAGACCCGTTTGGTCCCCCGATTTTTTCGGGTACTTGGTATTGTGTAACCAGATTGCATTCTTTAGTTAAAATGGCTGAAACCTGAGAATCGCTCGTTTTCACCATATAAGATAGTTCAGGTTAACCCTGAGCGCAGCAGGTTACAGAACACCGAGTTAACCTTATGGTTAAGGTTAACCCTAACCCTCTGCACCAACGCTTTAGCTTAGTGTGTGTTACGAAACCTAAAGGTTAACACCTAGTTAATTTTTAACAGAGGGTATTGCCAATCCGTAAGGAGCTGGAAGCAGTTTCCTTCCAGTGAGGAAGCTATTGTAGAATTTACATACATATTTAGCTGTCGCAGAGGTCAAAGCAATATTTAGCGAATCCAGAAATTTGCAAAACCTCTCTGCGATTCATCATATGTTCACTCGTTCTTCCAATGGCCGCTGATCACCGACTTTATGTTAGAATTCAATTCAGTAATAATAATAATAATAATAATATCCTTTAAAATCATGGGCTAACAGTTAACCCTGCTCCCGTTGAGGGTTAACTTTTTGGTCTTCAACACCGAGTTAACCTTAAAGTTAACACCGGGTTACCTTTACGAGCTTGATTTGGTGCAACAGTCTAACTGCGGGTTATCTCTTGTTAACACCGAGTTAAAAATGGTTGGTGAAAGTAAGAGTACATAATACATAAGAGTATGACAGCTGGCATACTCTCTCTCTCTCTCGATTGCACCAAATGTTTCTAATCTTATTAGCTAGAAAGATTTTAACACAAAACACATTTTCCATTGCACCAAAATGTTTTTGCGTAAAATCATTTTAACTTCTATTTAAAATATGTTTTGCTAGTCTAATTATGGGTTACGTTACTAGAACAGCCAATCAGGCATCGAGCGGCAGCTTTGAAGTAGTAGCGTTGTCCAATGATAAAATATCAAAGCCCTGACAGTGACAAACTACTTGGCCCATGTCAAGATACAAGTTAGTACCCCCAGAACCCCCATCAGAAAAAAAGGAGGTTTTAAAATTTTTTCATGCGTTTGCATCCAGGACCTTGATTTGTAAGTGACTACGTTGCGGATCCCTTCCTTCAGCAGGTACTTCAGCAGACATGATATGTTTATAATATGTATATATGTATCTCAGTCATCAAATTTGTAGAATATAACCAGGGTGTACTGGGGGGGGGTCCTCCTGGCTTTTCTCATAAACCTAGACTGAAAATTCTGTGTATGAAACATCCAATATCCACAATATGGGTATCAATCGAAAGCTGACGACAAGAACAACATGTTCGTCCTTAATTTAAGCGCAGACAACGCGCACACTTTTCGGTACACCCGGACTCCGGAACCCTCAGAACTTCCAGCAAACACTTAAAATTAGCAGTAGAGGATCAAATCTCCTGAAAAAAATTTCAGAACTCCCAGAACCCCAAGAACCCACATCAAAAACTTGAAACTAAATATATGTAGTCACGGATCAAATCTCTTCGAAAAGTTAAGAACCCCCAGAACCCCCATCAAAAAATGAAACTAAACATAGTTACAGATCAAATCTCTACAAAAAATTAAGAACCCCCAGAACCCCCATGAAAATAAAAGCTTCAAGAAAATCAAGTGGTAGATCAGAACGCATCAAAAAGTAACTTTTATCTTGACATGGGCCAACTACTTCAAAACTTTCTCTCTTCTTACATCCTTAAGCCTAGTTCACAGCCACCAAGTTTCGCGTCAAGTCAAGTCAAGTTACGCCACGTCAAAGTTAGCATTCACAGATAGCTTTGACTTGACTTGACTTGACTGAATTTTGACTTGAAGCCCTTCAAGTCAAAGTAGACCAACGTTCTACTTTGACTTGAAAACTTGAAAATTCAGCCAATTAGATCGGACATGTCTATGCTCTATACACCAGACAGGCGCAATTAATTTGTGTCGTGTGTTTAGTGTTGTTTCGTTTGAAGTTTGTATTCTGTGAATACTACTGTATGGCTATGAAAAAGCTACTATTAACACGACTCTACTGAAGATACTCGGATTACTTTGATTGTAAAAATAAATTGAAACTGAAATAAAAGCTACAATTGTAAAAACAAAATTTTAACAAGTCACACTTTTTGTTTAGCAGATTTTCTCAAAACTTATTGCATTTAATTTAACAATACGTTAAATCATAAATCATAAACGTTGTTTTAAATGTTTTAATTTCTTAAACTAAACTTTTTATTCTAAGTACTCACCATTAAGCAAAATATCACCAGTTGGGCAAAATTTTGGACGGAACTTAAAGACGGTTCGGTTAAGACTCTGATTGATCAAATTCTTACACTGGGCGGAGCATTGTAACTTCTGTTGTGAATGCCTTCGTGTACTTTTGAGTTGACTTAATTTGACCAGGAGTACATAATATAAGAGTGGGACAGCAGGCAGGTTCTCTGTTATCAGCTGCAGGTACATGCTCTGAACGCTATCGGCTGACCCTCCCACAAACGTGTATGTTCACTTCAAACAAATTTGGCCGCTACGCTTGCATGCTGAAGCTCGAAAACACAACTACTCTGTTGGTTCAATGTGTGTCTGTTGCGAGCTTCAACACGCAAGGATAGCGTTCTAATTTCTTTGAAGTGAGCATACACATTTGTGTGGGGGGTCAGCCGTTAGCGAACATAGCATCTACCTGCAGCTGATAACAGAGAACCTGCCAGCTGTGATACTCTTATCTATTATGTACTCTTGATTTAACTTTGACTTTAACTTGACGTGACGTGACTTAAGGTGGTGATTCCCTTTGGTCACATAAAGTTTGCACCATTATTACTCATTCATTACTTGGAGTTAAGAAGCTATTTTTATATCAAAATGTAGCTTGACATTTTCTCTTTTTAATGCATGCCACGAAACTAATGTTCCTTTTCTAAAATATTTTTAACACATTTTAGAAGAAGTATAATTTTCCAGAATTTTTGCAGATTCAAGTAAATTTTTTCGCGAGACATCGGTTATATCATTGGATACCTCCATCAAATAGCTGGGGACGATTTTTTATTTATTGTGAAATCGCTCTTCGTTACAGAGATATAAGCTGAAATGTGTGTGTAACCTGTATTTTGCCTACTTTTTCCAAATTTGTCGAGCGATTACTATAGCTAGAAAGCAGCAATCGGGGCAACTAAAAAATCGTCTCTGGGTATGTTTGTGCAGAACACATTTGTTCAGTTGCAGCCCTCCATCTTGCATGGTGAATGCTCCACAATCTTTGGAAAAAATTGGTCGTGTTTTTGCAAAAACTACATTTTTTATGATAGCAGCCCACAGGATACCAGTTGGAAGACGATCATGCATCGGATAATTTGTCCCTGTGAGACCTTCAGATCGACACCCTTAGTTTCATTTTACGGCTTGCGTAGTTCAAGAAATGTTGGATTATTTGATATCTGCAAAAATGAAAAGTTTTCGACGCCAAAACAAGAAAATCGGCTATATATCACGGTAGAGAAAAGCTAGAAACTTGCTTTAAAAAGCAATCTTGTGAAGCTCAATGAGATCTTTCGAATGCATGTAGTCATAACTTTATGGCTGCTGCCAAACGTTCAGAAATTGGGAAAAACCACTCTGACCGGAAATCTCGAATTTTTGAGTCGGGATTGCGCGGGGGGTGTTAGAACGCTAAAAGAACTTATTTCGGAAAGTTTCATCAAATTTCATCTTGATTTACGCCGCCAAATAACAATATGTGCCCAAAAGGAATCACCACCTTAAGAAAAGAGTGCAAAATTCAAACAGTAAACTTATCTTCTTTATGAGCAGTCGTACTCGAGAACGTAGTTGATCAGATCCTCCTTGCGTCCGGATAAGAAACTTTACGTCCAGACGCGATGCACGATGCAAAAACTTGTATGCAACGCCTAGTCAGAACTCATATTATCACTATCATTTTAAACAGTTTCCTGCCTTTTTACGCCGCCCATAGCCTGCCGCAAAATGCACTGTTAAAGCTTTAGATTTTTTAAAGATGAGTGGTTTTCAAAGAAAAGACTCCATATGATGCAACAGCAGAGGGTGTGTCCAAATACATAAGAAAGCTGTTGTGGTACCTTGTTTCCAGAAATGTGTCCGAAAAGATACCTAGACTAAAAGGTAAAAACCACTCGAACTCATTGCATTTTATTTTAAATAAACTAGACAGAATAGACAAGACCTAGGCAGGTACAGAAATGCTATGCACATTTAAAAATATATTAAACCACAAGAATATAGTTTACAACAAATATTTTAAAAGTAAAGGCTTCTGCTCTTAGCCAGTCGATTTCACAGCCTCTTTCTCCCTATTTGCAGTCGCATCTGTTGCTGCAGCCGTAGGCGACTCATTATCAGTCAATTGTTTTTCTACTTCAGCCGCGGTCTGTTCTTTGATCAGGTGTTCATCCGCCAGTCTGATTTCCTCCACGATGGCCTTCGTATTCATTTCGCTGCCAAACTCCGAATTCAGCTTTCCCTCCGCTCTGGCTTTGGCCACCTCAGCCTTGTCCTCTTTTTCCAGCATATCCAGCAAACTTTTAACCTGTTCTGTGCTCAGTTTCACATTTTCCTTAGCCAACAACTCAATTACCTGCAACAATTGAAAGAAAAAGCCATTCAATACAGCTAAGAATCCACTAATTATAGGAACAAGTTAAGTTACGTACCACTAATAGCGAAATCCAACTTATCTTTCAAGACTTTTGACAGGGGGGTGAATTCATTGAGCTTCCACATATAGACCAAACAAAAAGTCTTCACTACGAGGTCTGAGCACAATTACGGCATATGGCAGAAAATGAGGAAGCAGGGAGTAGACTCGTTAGAATAGACCAAGCAGTACATCGTAGATTAGATTAGCAGATTATATCGCCGATTGGAATTAAAAAACTGGAACTTCCTTCCTAAGATATGTCATTTTAACTTTTAAGTCATTAAGCTAAGAAAGAACTATGTAAAAGAAATGTTAACCAAACCAGTCTAACCTTCATGGCATGCTTGACGTCAATAGCACCATCTTTATCAGCATCTAAGGCTGTGAGAACCTCCACTATCCTCTGCTCCTTCATATCACCAGGGATGGTACGAAGCTGTCGAAGGGAGAGCAGCAAGTCATTGATGGAAAGAAGGGCTCTAAAAGTATGCTAATCATTGAAATAGTGTTAACATTTACAGAAAACACCAGCAAGAATAAACATGCTGATAGATAGCTGTAACCAAATCGACCCCAACGGCTGTCCGTCGGCCCTATGTCCTGATTGCCTAACCGAACATGAGACACTTGAACACCTAATTTTTACTTGCTCTCAAAAGGAGCCTGTCCGGGGTCCTGGGCTTCCTTGGGGGTACCAGGCGTATCTAGCCCGGCAATATGGTTTCCTCAACCGCCTGGCCACAACGATGATGATGATCATGATGATAGATTGCTGTAATTAACCAAGACCACCTGAGACCTGCAAACTATGAATAACGGGTAAGGCAGAAAATTGAAGGTGCTGATGCCGAATCTGTATTAATTCTGTGTCATATCAGAGTTAGAAGCTTCCGGTTATTCCAAACCCTTTTGAATCACTGAGCCTAGTATTCCGTAAGTTTCCTTTGCTTGGCCGGGTTACGGGTTTATGGGTTTTCCCTTTGTGTTGAACACGGAAGTGAACACTTCCCGAATATGGATTCGCGCCGTCGACCAAGTCAGATAACGACAACGATGATAACGCCAAATTTAAGATTATCACATACGTACTGTAAAAAATCATTAGACTTATAATTATTTTAATCATCAACTTCTCTTACGCTTTTCTTTCAGCAGTAGCTGTGGCCACGGCTGCCGCATCCCCGCCAACCTCTTCGGCCGGACCAGGCAGGGTTAATTCTTCCTTCTTCGATTTCAGTTGATCAAACAGTTTATCCATGTTCTTGATCAGATTATCAACGCGGGTCTCCAGACGCTGGGCCACCTTCGTCTTCAGCAGTGGATCACCCTTCAGGACTGTCAGCGCTTGCAGCTGTTCAATGTCCTACAAC